>JAVQJG010103494.1:0-21141 GCA_036024015.1 Craterocephalus amniculus | reverse complement strand
ACCGGTTCTCAAACAACTTCACTGGCTCCCAATAAAACTCAGAATCAACTTCAAGATCCTGCTTTTCACCTTCAAATGTCTCCATAAACTGGCCCCTCCATATCTGTCTGACCTACTTCATATAGCCACTCCCTCCCGCACTCTCAGATCATCTTCCTCCATTCACTTTTCTGTGCCCCGTGCCCATCCACCATGGGGAGCAGAGCCTTCAGTCGCTCTGCTCCCCAGCTCTGGAACTCACTCCTACCTGAACTCCGTAACATCGACTCACTTCCATCATTCAAATCAAAACTTAAAACTCATCTGTTTAAACTGGCCTTTGCACCTTAACGTTTTTAACTGTCTGCTGCATGATGTTTTGTTTTATGTTTTAACTGATTTTAATTGTCATTTGTGAGGTGACCTTGGGTCTGGAAAGGCGCCTTGAAATACAATTTATTATTATTATTATTATTATTATTAGTAACTACATCCGCTGTCACATTTCACCAGCATTTGTAAATTTTGCCCCTTGTAATTAATTTTCATAATCATTAAGAGGATATTTTTGGAAAAATAAAGTGATGTACCACTGTTTGTTCTGCAGTTTATAAGCAGTTTATTTTACATATTGAAACTGTATATGTCTTGGTACCAACCCTCCATAGCCATTTTTCCTTAGAACGTAAATTCCCCAGAAATATTGCCTTTTTTCTTTTTGTGTGTGTGTCTCAAAAATGATATAATAGTTTTACCAGAAAGCTGAGCTGTATTACAGTAGATGTGTTTTTCCTGCAGTACCTTTCAAATATTGGTTCACAGCAAATAGTTTTTAATGGGAGGAAATAGGTCTGTCCCCTGGGCTTTTCGAGGAGAGGCAGTCTCAGAGCCTCAAACCTTTCCCTCTTTCCCACTCTCATTTACTCACTCTTCTTTTCATCTCCTCTTTTCTCTCAATGCATCATGATGCACTTTGATGCGTACACTCCACTACAGCTTGCGAGTGTACATCATTGTACACGCTAAAGCTTCCCTGTAATGAGACTAGAGGTTAGTCACGGGGGAGGGGTTGGGTGTGGAGTGGATAAATGGAAAGACGTGATATATTCCGGAAGAGGCGGATAAAAGGAAAGAAAGATGAGCTGGCAAAAGAGTAAGAGCTGTGTGTGGGTTTGCGCGGGGAGATAGATCTGCAACATGTCCAAGGTCTGTTGTCACAGCTTAGATGGGCCAAGGCAGCAGCAACTGTTCTGGCAGAAACTAAGGTCCCCAAATCCTCTTTATCTTCACTCCCCACAGTGTGACATGAGAGTCAAGGTCTGTACTGGAGCACCTGTGATATTGATGTTCTCTGCAGATAATGGCTAAGTAACATCAAAAATGAGGTCACAAAACAAAAGCATGTTCACAGAGAGGCCTCCACCCTTGTCCATCTTCCCTCTAAGCTGTGTGAAAACACTTTGCGTAATCCAGTTGCATTAAAAAAACCCAGCACATTCTTCAAATACGAAGTGATTGGGTGTGAGCGGGGGGCCCCTCTTGCTGCTGCTTTCACCGGCTCGGTGGCGGACTGCAACACCAAGGCCACATTCAGAGGCCGAGGCTGTTCGTGCCAAGGACTGTTTTTCAGCTGAAAAACTTAATACGGGGATGAATTAAATATGACTTGATGAATAGCATATGATGGTTTGTGCGAGGACTGCAAAATATTTATGAGGGGAAACATTGCAATCATCATGCTTTTTGGTGAATTTTTAGAATTTTTAATGAGACGGTCAAGTATGGGAACAACCGATGCTGCGCGGCTTGTAAGGCAGCAGTAGCTTTTTTCGAACTGCTCAGAAATACAAAAACACTTTCATGGCTTTTGGGTTTGCAATTTGTTATTTATCCCTGTTTTAGCTTAGGTAAAAAAAAAAGTTGCTCTGTCACTGTTTGACCCTCTAGTTGACTACTTTGAAAACATCTCAGTTTTTGAAAAGAAACAGATGGAGGAACATACTGCGAGTAATTAGGTTAATCGGCACTCTGGGCTGTGACCACCACCAAAAAAAAAAAAAAAAAGGCTTAAGTAGACCCCGGAACAATATGATCACTGTCCAGAAGAGTGCAGTCAAGGTGACAGCAAGGACCAAAAGAGCGAGCACCCACATGGGTGGTATCAGGGGGGAGTTATGTTTGTTTTTAGCATGAATTGATTTTACTTCTTGTCTCCATCTCAGTTTTTAATTTATTAACACTTTGCAATGTCTTTGTTTTTCTCCAGTTGAGAACCTTTCATATATTCCGGTATCTAACAAGAGGCCATCAACAGCACCCAGAGGGTTTCTGCATGCAATATAGAAGATTTCCATTAGTGCTGATTTGTTCAAGAGTGTTTGTGCATCAGGAAACAGACCTGACACATCATCACAGAAAGAGAAGATGAGTAGCCAAGGGGGAAGGGGATGGGGAGGGGAGGGTGGTGGTATTGTAAGGGAGGGAAACAAAGCGAAAAAGGCTTAGTATTGAATAAAGACTGAATGAATTATAAGGTACATGAGAATATAAGCATGCTTTGCTCTCACCTCACATATTCTGTCTGGTCTAACGCTATGAATTCCTGTGAGGTTGTCGGGGAGGGAGATTCCATCACAGCAGGGAAGCCGACTCATCCTCCGTCTGTCTGTTTGAATGGCACAGAAAGATTTAAATGCACGTATACGCACAGCTCTTTAGGAAGGTTAGTACAGTTAACTGCTTTCTCTCTGCACCGGGTTCAGAAACCTTTATTTTCACTGCTTTACACATTATGTAACACAACTGACAAACAGAGCATACACTGTCATCACCTCTAGAATTAAAAAAAAAAATTACACGATAATCAATAAAACTTTGTAGAATTAAACTGATAATATTTTTGCAGAATGAGTGAAATAAAAATGCATTGATTTTGGATTTGGGACAGAACCAATCCAATATCTCTATCTGGTTCAGATATTTACATGCTTCATGGATCGGACTCAGATCCCAGATCCACCTCAATCCATAGAAGCACCTTTCATGGTACCATGTTGATGATGATACAGAGTCAGTTCATGAAATATATCCATTAGGACTTGTGTGTGTGCATCTATTGTACAGTATACAGCTTCTGTGAGCACAAGTTCTCTTCAGGAGAAACAAGCCCTCCCCCCACCGCTTTCAGACTGTCTATGTTCCCAGATTATTCGTATACATCCTGTTTCCCTTTCAACACATACCTTAAACATTAAAAAAATGGCTGTAAACGAGAACTGCCTTTGCTTTCCTTATGATTTTGAAGCAGCTACAGACACATTCAATTTACTTAGTTTTTTATTTTGGAAAACTTTTGAATTGGATTCATTTTCTTCATCACTTGCTCTCTTATTAAAAGATATGTGGTTTTCTACCCTCTAATAAAATTTAACACATCAGCAACAACTACAGCAATAACAACAATAATCACAGTAGTCAAAAAAACTGATTTGGTATCTAAAAATAACGGTATTGGTCAATATATTCAGATTTCGGATCAGATCAGGACCTTAAAAAGGTATAATGGTGCATCTTTTATTAACTCGTGAAGTTAAATCTTTTAGATCAGTGGTAAAGCTCTTATTTTCTGGTCTCCTGTTCAAAGGCCTCCAAAAGTAGATTTTCTTTTATAATTAGGTCAATCACAGATGCTGGGAATATTTAAAGACATTGGAAATGGATCCATCTCTAGACAGAGTAAATGTGGTGGTTGAGATCTTTTGTTTTTGGTTGATTTAAAAGGCAGCATCTGAGACTGGACCACCCATTCTGATCTTTTTTTAGACGTGCATAAAGACAGTTGGAGCTCATGTCTTGAATTCACGAATGACCTTGAGTCTAAAATAACAGCAGCAGATTTGTATTTACTGAATTTATCTTCTGTCAAAAAACCTCAAAATCCCTCACCATAACATATTACTAAACACCCCCACAACAACACTCCAAGGCATCTCTTAAGCATGATGTTACTTCTTTTGAAACCCTGGTGCTAGAAAACAGCCTTTAGCCAAAATGAGAATTGCTCATCCAAACCCACATAAATAACTAAGACTGGTCTTTCGCCAGTCCCCAGTATTACCCCCGCCCCAGAGTGACGGAGATGTGTAGTTTATATATAACTGAAAGAAAAGATGCATAGTACATTGTCATTATAGTGATTGCTAACATTTGCATGGGTGATTTGAGATTGTCTGTCTCTGAGACAAGTGTCGTCTCAGCTCTTTGACCTCCTCTCCTGCTGAGAAAGGGCACTCAATCATGCTGTTTGTCCTTTGCTCGCTTCTTCTCTGACACCAGCACTTCCATCGAAACTGTTGTATGCACTCTAAGAAAAAAATACTGATGTTTTTCATATTATATTAATTAGTTTAGTTAAAATCACTGGAATTATTACATTTTTACATTGAACTCAACAATGTCACATTGAAATAACATAATATGAAGAGAAGTTAAGGTGACATAACACATAGGATTTAAACAAACTTAACTTTCTCACAGAAATCATACACCCTCGGCAATCTTAGCTAAAAGGTCCACCTGACGGAGTGGTGCTGTTTTCTGATTGGCCCGGGGCTTGGCCCGCCCAGAGAAAGCTGTTAGATCGATTGGTCCTGCGGATAGATGTGCAGAAATATTTCCCAGCATGCTTTGGGGCTCCGGTTGTATTGTACTTGCTGCCCCATGAGTTAAGTGTATATGTGATCTCATCAGTAACCCCCTCCACATCACAAATCAATCTGATTTATTGATAGTGTCTTATAAATTCTCCGCTCAAAAGAAATATACACTTAGAAGTAGATCTTTACTTGAAATCCAGCAATGAAGTTGTATTTATTTAAACTTATGATTAAGCCAGTATAAGCATGGTGTTGAAGTAATGTGAATTTTACACATTGATTATATTATTTTGCATTGACTTAATAGAACTCAGCCATATTAAGTTCATTTGATGCAATGTGAGTAAATCCAGCATATTTTTCTTGTGTTCATTGAATGAAACAATATCATGTAGTTTTAAAGTAGGAATATTATGTTCAATTTACTTAACATGTATTTCTGACACTAATAGTGATTTGCATTTCCTATTAAAACAACAAAGTTTCGTGGGACTGGTTGACATAACTTTGTCAAGTAAAATCTGATTTCTTAGAGTGAGTGATCAGAAATGGGTCCTCTTAACCATTGCAACACCCGTGGAGTACAACAGAGCAGAGACCAGGCCTGGCTGTCTAATGAAACATGTGTTATACCAGAGTGTTGCTTGGAAAACCTGTTTGTTCACAAAACAAATAAACCGGCAACAACTTTCAAGTTAAAAATCGATTTGAACACTTGTCTGTTTTTTTTTGTGTTTGTTTTTTTTCCCTCTTTTATTTTGTGTGATTTTGTGGCGGAAGACTATTTGCAGAGCTTACTCCACCAAAGCCTCTGGACACAGTTATCGAACAGAATCAGCAATTAACTGCAGAGAAGTAGAGACAATTCAGGGAATAATGCAAGCTAATTAACTTTCGCCATGTGAAGGATTTTTTTCTTTTCTGGAAAAACACTCAAATCCACAAACACACAATTTTTGGGCAGCCCGGTTTGTCTTACGGGGGTGTACAAATTTGTGTGTACAAGGGCTTTTTGGCGATATTAAGCACATTAGGCTTTTCTACCATTTTCTCTAAAGCTGTAAAATAGCAGCTTCCAAACCTCAGTGCGCTGATGCTTTTCTATACAAGTTAAAGCAAACACACTGACACAGACATAAGCATAAAGCTGTTCCCAAATAAAACTTGACACTGAGATGGACTTTTGCTCTCTTTATCTCTACTGCTGCTTTGTTTTTCATGCTAACTCACAAACTGAACCAGAAGTAAGGCCTTGCATTTTCTCATGTTGTATGTTTAGGGTTATATGCAATTAATCTGATTAGAGTGAAGTTTCAGTATATTATTGACTCATACATCTGTCTCTGATTATACTAATGCAAACACACACATACACACACATTCCAGCAGATCAGTAGTCATACCTTTTCGCTGTTGCCCTTAAGCAGTCAACCTATTTCAGCTGGGAACGGTGAACAGTCCAGCCCCAGGCTTGATGAAGGGATAAAAGAAACCCTCTTTCATCTACCCTCTGATTTTCAATTCATCTCAGTCTCTCTGCTTGTTATCTCCTCCATCCTTTTAACTGCACCTTCTCATGTTTGGATTCACGGAGCACTTGTCCAAGAAGATTCCTCAAACCTTTTTTAACTAGAGTCTTGACACCACTTTGTCCCCCTCCCTTTCTTGTGTGCCCTCACCTTCACGTCCAATATTGTTCAGAGAGTACGCTTCCATGTGAGGGAGCAAATCTCGAACAGAAGTTGGACTCAGTCCTTTGAGAGAGCAAGTCCCTGGCAACTACCTCTTTAAAAACACATTTCAAAACAATTCTCATGATGCTAATTCTCAGCCCACAAATACTTGTTGGATGTTTTGGCAATACAAGCAATCACATAAACCCACATTCAGCTGGGGCTCAGACTATTTATAGTTGCCCTGATTGGAGATTGCTTCTTACAGTTAAAGGGGACATTACATGTATTTCTTTGGCCCATGACAGTTTAATCAATATCTGGAAACATGAGCAACTCTAGCTCTAAGCTAGTAAATTAGAAAGCCAAATAGGATGTCCTCTGCAATGTCCAGACTTGAACTACACCACTACTCTTGGTTCATTTAAACCTAACTGAGGTTGTTCTTTGTACTTTCTCGCGTTATGATAAAAGAGATGGCCATTGCCTCTCCAAAAATGAACCGAGATGTATTCTGTCACTCTGTTTGAACTCATCCCCTTCAAATCCCTCTTTTCTATCACCTCAGGATACAGCTAGTATCAGAATGTTTTCTTCCTCTCTCTCTGGTCCCTGGGGGAATGAACCCCACCCCCCTCACGCGCCATCACCTCATCATCATCATCCATCTGGGAGGCAGGATAAGCACTGCACGGGACATTAGGCCCATTACCCAATCACAACATGCTACCAGCATCAGCCCACCAACTCTCCTCCTGCTCTCATGCTGTGCTCCAATTTACTGGAAAGGACACTATGCTTAACATAAGTTGCAAGAAAGCATCAGGGCTGTATCACTCCTTCATCACTGAAAGATCTTGGGAACATTTCTATATCAAATCTGATCAGATAACTGTATTTTGGGAATGAATTTGAAACAGGCATGATTTATTTAAAACATCTTCAGCTCTTTTAAGGATTTGGTGTACTGTTAAGGCTTGGCAAGACAAATTCATTTGTATAGAACATTTACAGGTTAAGATGTTCCTACGTAATGAATAAAGTTAATAAAGTTAAACTTATGTTATCATTGGATTATTATGACCTCAAGAGATCTCTTTATTCATATAAATCTAAACAAAGAAATCTTTTTTAAATTCCATCACTTTATTGGGTACACCTTTTTGTACCAACTTGTACCTTCAATACAGCCTTAATTCTTGGACCCTGATTTATCAAAGGCTTGCACCTCCTAAAAAGGATTTACCAAGCCTGTGCAAATAGGAATATGTCAGCAAATGGGCAGAACAGTGCTGCAGTGCATTTTGCCCTTTTGTCTTGAATGGATATGAAATCTGGGGGCGTTTCTGCCAGGAGGTGACAAATCACTGGGAAAAATACATGCAGATAAATCAGCTTTGCAATGTATCTAGTAAATGTGAAACTGATTGTGATGACTTATTTTGCACCTACATTTAGTAAGGGTGTCACCATTCTCCCAATCTTCGATTTAATTTGATTTTCAATTTTAGGGTCACGATTTGATTCGATTCTTGATTTTGTTCTCTTCTTCTTACAGCACAGAGGCCTTTGCCATTTTTAAAGTAGTCTAGTCTACGATCATGGTTTTAGTTCTGAAATTTTGCACAGTAAATCTTATTTCAAAAGATTGGGTACATATAGAAGTAATTGGATTTCATTCTTGTGTAATGTTTTACAAATGGCAATAATAGTCAAGTTTAAGTAATTTATTTAAAATAAAAGGTAACAATCTTGTTTAGTCAAGTGGAAAACAACAAAAAACAAACAGTGACAATAAAAACAAAAATGAGAAGTCACATAAGATGCCGGCAATCTAGTGGCTCTTTTTGGGTTCTTTTTGGGTTCGTCGATCCTCTCCTTGTCTTCGATGTTCGAGACCTGGGCATGATTTTGATCAATTTCGATGAATAATCATTGAGATTGTGATGCTCCTAACATTTAGGGTTTCTGAAAAGCTGGCTCAGATATGCATGAACAGCTGCAATTTGGATGAGAAGCAATAATCAAATGCTGCAGGATTGAAGAGGAGCATCAGTCTGATTCAGAATATTTTTTAATGGTCATTTGGTTGCAATGACTGAACTTCTGGAACTAAATTTTTACTTAAAAATGGATCATTTTGTGTAAATGTTAAAATCACAACTGTTAAAGACATGTTGTCAAAGGATTCTTATTTATTAATTATAAAAAAAGTATGACCTCATTAACTGAACACGATTCAATTTGTGCACATACATTATCTTTTTCATAAGCTGTTGTTTTCAAATACCCTCCCATTGCAGTCCTTTTGGTCACATTAAGATGTATTTGTCATATTCCTATTTAGCTCTTCTACTAATGTTTCAATGTTTCGATCTCCATTTGTTTTTCCGTTTGCACCTTTCTTGTTCTACACAGCAAATCATCAGCTCAAATCCTCATGTAAATAAAGGTTTTTTCATCCATTACCAAAAGTGCAATCAATCTTAGCAGATCACCCGCAAATCATGGGAAGAGAACAGGCAGAATTTAATGAGTACAGGAATTAATTTTGTGCTTGATATTTGGGATCCTAGTAAATCAGGACCCTGGTGCCATAGACTGAATAAGGTGTTGGAAACATTCTTCAGAGATTCATCTCCATATTGACATGATAGCACCACACAGTTGCTGGACATCCATGGTGAGAATCTCTGCCACACCCCAAAGTTACTCTAGTAGATTGAGATCTAGTGACCAGTGGCCATTAGAGTACAGTGAACTCATTGTTACATGGTGCATTACCCAGCTGGAAGTAGTAGACAGAAGATGGATAGACTGTGGTGATAAAATGACTGATGAAATCAACAGCAATACTTTGTTAAGTTGTGGGATTTAAATAATGCTTGATTGGTCCTAAGGGTCACAAAGTATGTACCAGAAAACACGGCGAAAAAGCTCGGTAGCTGATTGAATGATTGCAAATACTTGTCCAGCTATATCTTATGTTCAAAAGTAAATGCTGAATTCATAACATGATGGGGCAGATTAGATATGTTTGAAACATTATAGGTTTGAGATAAGACCTGAAATAGAACAACTGATGTTTTTGTTAAAACAACAATTTTGTAAATTGTAGTTGCTGTCAAGATAAAATCTAATCTGTTATTAACTGTTATTAAAACGGAATCACAATATCCACGACAACTGGGAGACTCAACATATCAGCTGTCATTCATTAGCAGTGCATCAAAATGAGGTTGGTTGGGAGGATTTTCTAACGATGCATTAAACTAAGAATGAAAAATATAAAAAAATGAACATATATATATATATATATATATACAGACACACACATCAAGTACAAAATAGTTCCCTTATATAAAACTAAACACTCGTTTTAGTATTCACTGCATATCAGAGGGCCATTATGTTCTTTGCTTACTGCTTACACTTACCCATGGTTTTTACAACAAATAGCAACTACTTATAACAGCAAATAACCCACTAAAGGCTGATTGTTGACACATACAGAAGGTGTGTGGAATTTCTAGTATTAACAAAGCATATAATTAGTATACTTCTGTTACATCATGTTCCTTTTCAAAGTTGTGTGCTGTATGCTTTTATATTTCAAACTGATTTCTTTAAATAAAGTGCAGTTAAAACTGTATCCCACATATTAACAATGATTAGGTCCGGTTCTGGCAAGCAGTGCTTGTGCCTCAAAGAATGACAACCCTTTTATGGCCCATATCTTGTTGCTAACGGTGGCCCACACATCGACCAGCTGCAGACACAATGCTGTCCTGTAATAATGACGTACTATCTTCAGTCCAAATTAAAACAGCCAAAACTGTGGTGATATGACCAGACAAATTGTATCTATTTTTGATTAAACAAATTTAACACAATTATGAAAAAAAAGTTCACCCATTCAAGAAATGTTGAAAGAGTAAATAAACCATTGGATCACTTCATCACAACACTGCATTCAGTTCTGTTACCAGTCATAACCAGTCTGTCATGCCAATGACAGCACAGGAAATGAGGTCATATGTTAAATTTGTCTGTTAATTCAATAACTGCAAAGGCTAGGTTCATCTTTATAACAAGTCAATATCAAGAAATAAAGATTTTCTGTCAAGTACTTGATGTGAATGTGTTTATTAGTTTGAATACATTTGAGTGCTAACAGGAAGTATAAATTGAATTAGGAGTGGGTCCGTGGTGTGTAAGCAACCAGTAAAGGTGTTATAGGTAAGGTTGTGATTTAAAAGGTAAGACCTGACAATTCCTTATGGTTTACTTTTAAGATAGTACTTACATTTAGACAAATAGAGCTAGCGTAAACCAAACCACAACTGGCCCACATGCGGCATTTTATCAGAAAAAGAGCTCCATCATTACCTGACGTGTCCCAAATTTGGCTGACATAGCTGTCAGATGGCAGCACCAGTTTAATACTAAATCTGGTCCAGTCTACCCTATGGGATATTTTAAGTGAAACTTTGCTATCACAGGTGATGATCCATTGATAATATACAACTGTTGCATAGTATATTTTGAACTCAAAATACCAGAGGTTGTTTATCAGGCCATAACTTTAATGTGCTTTAGTTTTCCTTTGGTGGGATGGCAGCATTCTATCCTGCTCTCTTGTAATGTCCCCGAATGATCAGCGGGTCAGACGATGCACAAATGTTGAAACAAATTCTCCGCAGCACTTCCTGACAGTCTGCGAGCGAGCAAATGTTTGTTATCATGGCAAGATTTGCTACTTCATTTTCTTTTCTACTGCCTTGTGTGTGATGTGATGGGGATATCAGTACAGCGGTTATCAAGGAGCCTCTTCAATCTGCTTCTTGATATGTTGAATAGAAAATAACAGTTTCTGCAGCCTACTTTTTGCTTTGTGTTCTGCCCATGGGGTACTCTGGACCAATGCTCCGATGCAACCCCTCCCTTGCATTGTGAAGTACTTGTCTGAACATGAACTGTGGGTAAAGTGCAGAAAGAACATCTTAACATCTGGACTCTGCCTGTGTGAAAATACTGTTGGCTTAAATCTGCAAGTAATTTGCAGCGTGACCATTGCAGTTCATCACCTGAGGGCACAGTCTGAGTCCCCATCACAATACGCAACACTCATGGTTTGCTGAAAGGTGCGTATTCTTACAGAAACACAAAAAAGGGGGGAAAATAGATGTTATTTTATTTAATTTTGTTATAGAGAGTGTGCATGCCAGAGGTTTATGATGGAAAGAAATCTGTAGTAGCTCCTGCTCTCACCTTTTGATTCAACTCTGTGGGAAGTGAATAATCAAGGGATTAAGTGAACAAGGTGATTCACGGTTTAAGGATAGTGAATTCTAACAATGTTTCCTCTTTTAAAACCATCCTATATCAAAGTTTATGTGCAGTACAAGCAAACCCTTAGTTGCATAAATCTGAGCAGTGACAGTGACACATAAAAGACATTGCTAAACAAGAAATCTACTTTCTGTTATGTACATTCCACTTGTCACTGTTCAAACTAACAACTGTCACACTACAGACAGCTATTATTGATATCTTATACTGCACAGAACAAGGGAAATGAATTATTTGAAACATGCATTTTTGAGCATTTGTAGAGTTAAAAAAACAAGCATCATTGAAAGGTCAAACAAAACAAGTATTCATCCTCTGTGTTTTTGGTCAATGAACTAAAAGAACCTACAACCTTTCAATCTGCTCGTATTTGCTCGGTTATAGTCAATGCATGAGGATTGATCCACAATTCAGTGCATCGTGGAGGAAAGCACTTAAATTGACATTTCATGTAGTGGTGACCACTTTGTCTAAAACATTCCTGGAATCTTATATGAGACTCAAGCAGAAACAACCAAGCCACCTCAGGGTTTAAGGGACTACAATAGGCTTTAATACAATGATCCGCACCAATCGTGTGTTAAAAAAAATTAAAATCTAAATTTTCCTTAATGGTATTCTGGAAATACTTGCCAAACACTATTTTTCCAGGGTTTAAATTACATGAATTTTTTCTAAGAAGATATTCTGTGCTCCCATATGTCCTCATATTAATATGCTTGAGTAAATCTCACTTAATATCCTGCTACATACAAAGTTGCATCGTAATCTTGTGGAAATGTGTAATAAATAACATATTTTGTATATTAGTATTTTTAAGTGCTAATGAACTGTTTGCATGATAAATTACATTTCAAAAGATCTTGCATGAACACATTTTTTTTGTGTGTCCAGCTGGGCTGTGTATAAATGTGTGTTAGTGAGCTTTATTTCATGTGTGGTGTTTTGAGTGTCACTTTTTAACTTTGCAGCCTTTATGCAGCAGGGATTTACTGGTTTTGATCCACAATCTGAGTGACCACCGGGTATACAAGCAGGACAGAGGGTGTAACCGGCCTCAAACCCCCCAACTAATCCACTCACAGAGTTAACCCCTATTAAAGGAGCTTATAGATCCACTGTCTACCCCAGGGGGTTACCCCAGATATACAGCTGGACCCACAGAGGCACAAACTGATGCCACTTGCTCTTGAGATTATAGTTTTTTTTTTATAATTTCTTCTTCTAGTTAATACAAAAATACTCTCATGTGAAGAACAACCACTATAACTCAGAAAAACCCATCAAGCAGGATGTGCATATTTGATGTTAACAATCTGATCTTATTTCCTTTCCTTGGCAAGAATAAATACAGCAAACGGTACCAAGGGAAATCTAGAGAGGCTCAACTTATCCCCTGTAAATGCATTATTTCATAGAGATGTTGTAAAGTTATTCCAACTGTTCGAATCCCCGTGCGTCTAACATTCACCCATCTCCCCTGTGCTGGATATTTAATACATTATGGTCTTTAATACGTTGTAGACAGATGATCTCTAAATAAATATTCTGTCCTACTTTCCCTGCCGAGAAGGCTGTAATGCAATAAGCTCGTGTAAGCACAAGGCATGCCAACTGAGCGCTGATCTCAGTGATACTCACCCATTATGTTGACGAAGTGGCCAACAAGGGCAAAAAGGTCATAGACTCCAGTGGGTGGATTGCATCTTATGTTATCTGGAGAAGACATTGAATTTTGTGAGGGTTTTTCTAATACACTTTGAACTTTGATGGCAACCGGATTTAATGCTGGCCTGATAATCCTTAAAACCTTGACATTGGGGTTAATAATTTAAAAACATCGGCCTCATTTACCAACATCTTCATATGAATCTTCTTAAATCTGTTCTTCAGTTGTACTTAAGCCTTTTACAAAAACCCTCTGTCAGATTCATGAACATGTTCGTAGACTTCAAATTTTTTCATATTGTTCCTCTTCGATTCGTGAATACAAATCACTACTAAGTTGAAAGGACGGAGCAGGTAGCAGGTAGGGGAGGATGTATGGAGATATGCATCATGGCTGCCAGGTTTGCGTTGATGCGAGGTAACATGCGTACACAAGTTGCAATAATAATGACATGAACGCTAGAGGTGCACATATTTGGTGAATAGTAGAACAAATGTACAGTAAATGTAAATGTAGCTAATATTCCTCATCCTATCAGCTGTTCCGCCTCCATATGCTTTGCCTGTGTTGAGAGATCTTGGATTAGGCTACTGATCAATCACCATCAGCCAATGAGTGACAGCTGAAAATAACTAATTGTTCAGTCTGTAGGTGGATGACAGTATCAGACAAGTCACTCCGTCGCACCGATGTAGACCATTGTGACATTTTATTTTTACTTTTTATTTTTTACAAACCAGTCAGAACACATAAGGCCCAGGTCACTTGGAATTGTGCTGCCCCCCACAATGGTTGACATGTAAACTGCAAAAGCTGTGAGGCACTGGGCTTACACCAAGAATGGCCATGACTGAAAAAAACACTTCAGTAGCTTTGGCCATGCAATGTACTGGGAACCTGTCCAGTTTCCCTGACTCCACACCCTGCACCGGAAGAAGTGGGTATAAATGAAATAATTAATATTTCTGAACTATTTAACTATCTTCTCAGCCGTTTAAGTAATAGTTAAGCTTAGTTAATGAGGAGAAATAAACTTGTCATGTCAAGCTAGTTTCTGGAGGTACATACATTCTCTTTAGTAATATTTTTATCGAAAGTTGAACTATTTTAAATTTTGAAAGGATTTCAATTTGTTCAGCATTTAAATCATATCTGAGAATCTGCAATGAAATTGCCAGCAGCAAAAGTTTGCCTGTATGTTTGCACATTAATTTAGGCCGTTGTTCTAATGCACAGCTGAATATAAGCCTAATGAAAAGCTATTTTGGGCTAGAGCTGCTACAAATTACATATTACTTGCAAGTCAATGTTAACTATTTGCTTGTTTCATATTTCTGCACAGTGTGAATATTGTGTCTTCCAACTGGCATCATCATCATCTTCTCCCCTGCAGGTTTCACACGACAATTCAACAAGCAGTACGATGTATTCGAATGAGCCTCAACAACATATGAAGTCACGAGGAGGTGAGAGCTCATGGGTGTTTTCTGGCTTTGCATTCTGACTCCTCACTCCTACTCTTTAGATGTAAGCGCCAATAAATATGGTTGTGCTGGGGGGGTGCAAGCCATGCAAGGAAGACTTTGTTACATAACATTTACTGCTGCTCCATGACATGCTCAGTCACGCTCTGAATTACTCCTCAGTCCTCCACCAAGCGGTGTGTGAATACTATGAGTGAATAACAGACAAGGTGTTGGTGGGCATCAGACCTGCACACAGATGAAAAGGGGGGCGATTTGTCATTGATTACACAGCTGTCCAGTTTGATTACGTCTCTATCCAATCAGTGCAAGTCGACGGAGGTCTATGCGACGTGAAACCCTTTCTCCACCATGGTTACTCTTGTCTCCTTTTTGTGTTACCACAATCCTCTGCGTTGACGTGGTGCCATGTCGCATCCATCTGAAGTCATTTTGCATCAGATGTTCAGCCAATCCCGAGTACCTAGGGATGCACAATGCAACAAGATCGGGAAACCAATATAGTTGTGATAAAATTATTCCAACACCTAAATCTGTGCGTTTTAAAGGCGTTTTTGAAGTTTTTTTGCTTAGTAATGCTACACAACAATCAGTTGATGTTATGACAAAGCTTGTTGTGGAAAAAGTGAGAAAAGTCAATTGTGACTTTTGAAGTTACAGTAAAAAGTTAAGCTTGCTGTGATACTTTTTTGTCTTTTTTGTCACGTAACTACATTGAGACCCCCGGCCTTTTTAAGCAAAGTCATCATACAGACTTTATTTCTTTCAGAACAGCCTCTGCTGTCAGATTATGAGTGCCACAGTTATATAAAATGAATACCCTGGATCACTTGTTTGGATTTACCATGTAGTCTCAGAATATCCACTGCATTTGCTGGATTGCAAACTGTAGGATACAATATAAATGCTTGTAAAATTTCTGCAGATATCCTAGAGTTTTAAAGGTTAATAGTCCATTTTTAATAAACCTTTCCCTTCCAAAGCTCATTCCAGTTGTCATGATTCTAATCATAGAAGCCCAGGGAATACACAAGTTTTGAGAAACAAGTGGAAATCTTTACACCATAAGATCGGTGAATTATATCAGTGAGTTACTTGGATAATGTTAATCTTCTGGTAGGGAAAATAAGTCTGTCCTTTTTAAACCGCAGACAAGTTTAATTTAGTCATTATATTGGAAACTTTATTCATGTATTCTTACGTGGAGACAAGTCTCCATGCATCTTTTTGCATGTTTTTATTACAAGCAATACGCATAATGTAGGACTATTTGCATTATAAGTAACTGATGAGCTGGTTGGAAGTTGATCAAAAGAGAGCAGACTCACATGGCCAGATAAATAAAGCCTTCTGCATTGTTGTGTATCAAGATTTTTCCTTTTTTATTTCCCACTGAAAAGCTTCTTTTGCTTCTGTGATACCTCCACCTCTTCTGGTATTCACCAAGGTAAAGAGCTCTGAGACATCAGTGCTAATACTGGACCTTGACTGTTGCTGCCCTTGAAGTTTTCAGGTGCGCTGCACTCTTTAACTCCCTGATTGCTTTGACAGCAGGGAAGATGCCATGCAGCATGTGGACTGAAATCAATTTTTACAGAGATAAACAGTATCAAGGTAATTTGTAGTGAGCAGAATAAGGGATTAATTTGTGGACGCAGATATTGTGTTCTTTGAGAAGCAAAATGAAATTTACCTCTGCATGCTAGAACAAATTTAATGAAGGAGGATCCGCGATTGCAGTGTGTTTGTAATTGTGACTTTCAATGTTTACCCTATTAAAATTGAATGTCGTGCTAAATCAAACGTTCCTGTGAGTAATAAAGGTTGAGACTGATGAAGTGGGCGCTGCTGAATTAAACAGGCAGTAATTGAGGTGTTGGCGGGGCCTGGGTTAACAATGGAAACAGTGCAATGTGCTGCAGCCCAGAAAAATTAATGGCATATCCAATAGATGAAGTCCAGGTCAAAGAATACTATAATAGACTGCACCCACCAAAGAAAAAATGCCTTTCATTCCCTATCTCTTCCTATTTTTCTTTCACAGACTCTATTTGTAACTCTGCTCATCTTTTCATTCCACCTCTTCCAGTGCCTCTCCCTTTCTTTTTGTTCTCTGAATAAGTGAGGTGTAGAGGGAGCCGAGTCTGATAGACGTAATTGGGTCCTTAAATTCTTTATGGGAACTACATTCCCTTCTGAATCATTTCATCACCGCATACCACCATTGGATTAGAAAATCTTTCATACCTGCACTTTTTAATTTTTACAGTGTTAAATTGCTTGGTGCATTTATTTTGTGTTTCTTTGACTGGCTATGAACAGCTGGATTCTAGTTTATCTTTCAAAATAATTAGCTCAAGCATCTAAAGCATATCCAGCACTTTTCTTGACACTTGTTTCCCATTATGCAAGACAACAGAATAGGTTTAGTCTCATTTTGTGAAAATTAGGTGTGTGATCTGGCTTCAAATGAGATGATATGGATTTAATTATTAAAATAAAAACACTATAAAACTATGGAGGATTAAAAGTGCCACAATATATTAATTAAATAATTAATTACTTAATTAAATAAATGTGTAATTAATTTATTAAATCACTGAATAAATAATTACATGTGTCATCAATTAATAAAAATAGTAATAGATGTCATTCTCAAGCCACCGCTAGGGGCAAAAATGAAAGAAATCATGATCTCTGAGGAGAGCCTGTTCCCTAGCTCTCAACCATTTTGTTGTTTGGGACCATACCAGGACACTTATCTGTTTCCATGGGGACAGAAAAGCCCATTTCTACCATTACTGAGATTATGGTCTTATCTGATTTAGTGCTATTTTGGAAAAGCTCATGCAGACTATGTGGAGGCTCATGCTGTACCCCCAACAGCTATAATTACAGTCACATTATCTACATTTTATAATGCTACCTTTACCATCCTTTACCTCCAACTCTGCTAATTCAGGGTTGGACTATCTGGTTTCACTAACAACCCATCTTTCAGGCAATTTGGAAGATCAATTAAATTGTTGCTGTAAGTTATAGTCATTAACCTGCAGCAATCTCATCAATTTGCAAGAGGAGTTGAATTAAATATCCAGGTAACTTGCAAAATGATTTAAATAAACCTCAAACAATTAAAATCAGCCAAATTATTCTGTTCTTTACACTGAGTAATCTCGACGTGAAAGATATTCATTTATCCTGGGTTGTTTCAGAACAGAGAGATAATTTGTTCCAATTTTACTTCATAAAGATGGAAATGTGACCAAAATTACATTCTGACCAATAGGGAGGCTCTATGTTTGAGCTGAAACAGACTCCGCAAATCCCTCACTGACCCAATTTTCCACATCAGCATGTTGGTTGGACACAGCCCCCCCCCTGCACCCAAACCCATACAATCTTCTAATTCAAAGCAACAACCACAAGGATAAAAAGATGTCCTGAATTTAGCCGCTAACTATCGGCCCCACAGAAGAGCTGCTTTGTTTTCCATGATGGCAGAAAAAAAAATATATACTTGTTTAGATTGATTATAAATATGCACTGAAATTTTCTGCAAAGGGTGACTGGATTCAGCGTCACAAAACAAGAGACATGGTCATAAAGAGAAGCCAGTCATATAGACGTATATTTAGCTAAATGTATTCATTAACAGGCAGATACTTAATATGACATCTGCCTATGATGGCAGCCTAGTTCATTTGACTTTATTTGTGGAACTGAAACTGGTGAATGTACTGGTAGTTACAAACTCATTAACCACTTTATAAGGTCCACTTGGCATGCCAGTACTAAGTTGGACCCACTTTCTGCTTTTACAGCTGCTATAATTCTTCATGGCATTGATTCAACAAGGTGTTGGAAATAATCTCAGTGATTTTATCCCCTGTTGAGAAGATGACATCACGCTTTTGCTGTATATTTATCTGCTGCACATCCATGATTGAGATGTGGTGACTGTGGAGGTCATTGGAGGACAATGAACACATTATCATGTTCAAGAAACCAGTTGGAGATGATCTGAGCTCTGCAACACGGTGAATGTAGTCAAAAAGGGATGGACATGATCAACCAACAATACTCAGGCTGACTGTGGTCTGTATACCATGCTCAGGTTGTACAAAGGGGACCAGGTGTGGCAAGAAGATATCTCTACAACAAGAACCCACCGCCAGCAGCCTGAATACTGGATGTAAGTAGAACAGATCCATGCTTTCATGTTGTTTCATGTTGCCAGTCTGCCCATTCTACTCTGACCTCGAACATCAACAAGACAACTTTTGACAAATTTTCTCAGAAAAATTGGTTTATTTGAAAATCCCAGTATATCAGCAGTCTCTGAGATATTCAGACCAACAAACATGCCACATTCAGAGTTCTAATGAGGAATGTGTTCCGCTTAATCCAAGTGGGTTGCGGGTGGGCTGGAGCCAATCCCAGCTACTACCCTGACAGGTCGCCAGCCTGTTGCAGGGCCACATATAAAAGTGGATGGTTGGTGGTGGGTTAAGAGAAAAGTTTGAAGGTCATGTCGACTAACTGCTCCTCATATATATGTGGATCAGTGTTCCTCACCTTCCTTAGTGAAATTTTGTTCACAAGGGGAACCATGTGATAATTACTGTTCACAAAAATGTTAAAAAAACGGTTCATGGGTGATAATACCAATGACATTTTTATACAAGCTTTCTCTCCCTCACCCCCCATCTCCTGGCCTTCAGTTGATGAGCTTGTGGATCATTTCACTGGTAAAATTAGAAGCATTATTGATGTCATCGCTCCTGTCAAGGTGAAAGTGATCACTGCAAAAAAGAGAGCTCCATAGAAAAATGCCACACTGGTAAGAGCTGAAAAACGAGAATGTCGAAAAGCGGAACGCAGGGGGCGGAAAACAAAGTAGCACATTCACTATGAAATCTTTAAAGAAAGGCTGAGGATATTTAATGTGGAGCTTAGAAATGCAAGACAATCATTCTTTTCAAACATCATTGCTAAGAACAGTAATAATACTCGAGCCCTGTTTGTTGCTGTTGACAGGTTTACTAGTCCTCCTGTGTCAGTAACCCCGGGGCTTCTATCCAACTGGGTCTGAAATGAGTTTCCTTCTTTACTGACAAAATCCAGAAAATCAGTGCTTCCATACCAGATACACGAAATGTGTCCTCACTGTGTCCACTCAAAGACATAAACATCATGCCAAACTTCTTCCCAGTCAGTCCTAAAAACCTGGATGAGATCATTTCTCATCTTAAAACCACCACTTGCTGTCTGACACCCCACCAACAGGGTTTTTCAAGACTGTTTCAGGATGCATGACCTTGGATATTTTACAGATTGTAAACATGTCCCTGCTTTCAGGTGTCTTCCCTCAGACCCTAAAAACAGCCGTCATCAAACCACTCCTGAAAAAGAACAACTTAGATCCAACCCTCATGAGCAGCTAAAGGACGATATCAAACCTCCCCTTTATTAGTAAGATTATAGAAAAAGCTGTTTACCAACAACTACACAACTTCCTGACACTAAATAATTGTTTTGATACCTTCCAATCAGGTTTCCGGCCACATCACAGCACTGCTGTGAGACTGCTTTAGTTAAGGTCTTTAATGAAATCCACTTGAACACAGATAGCGGAAACATTTCAGTCCTGGTACTACTGGATCTCAGTGCTGCTTTTGATACAGTTGATCATAACATCTTATTAGACTGGCTGAAAAACTGGGTAGGACTTTCTGGCACTGCAATTAACTGGTTTGAGTCCCTTATCTAAAGGACTTTTTCTTGTTTATAGGTAACTATCAATCTGAGCACACTAAAATAACCTATGGAGTTCCCCAAGGCTCCATCCTAAGGCCCCTGCTGTTCAACATCTACATCCTCCCACTCCCTCAAATAAAAAAAAAAACAACAAAATATGTTATCATAGTTACGCTGATGACAGATGAAGATTAAAGACTGAATGTGTCACAACTTTCTTCAGTTAAATGAGGACAAAACTGAAATCATAGTCTTTGGAGCCAAAGAAAGATCAAAAGTCTGCACTCAGCTTCAGACAGATAAGTTAGAAACCACCACCAGAGCCAGAAACCACAGTGTAGTCATGGACTCAGACCTGAACTTCAGTAGTCATATTAAGACAGTTGTGAAGTCAGCGTATTATCACTTAAAAAACATATTGAGGGACTTTCGGTGGCACGTTGCTCATCATGGCAGCACAGTGATTGGGCTCCGGGTATCAACCTACATTTACCTTAATTCAACTATAATTACTCACTGAAACTACAACGCTCGTTTTAATAATGGCTGGGGGTAGAAATAAGAACAAG
>JAVQJG010103465.1:0-30214 GCA_036024015.1 Craterocephalus amniculus | reverse complement strand
AATTTACTTTTCTCCCAATTTTTTTTTGGGGGGGGGGGGGGGTTAGGCTAATTATGAGAAACACATATGAGTCTTAAGGGGATTAATGTCTTCTGAAGTGGGATTTGAAATCTTGGATGATACCATATGCTAAATTTTGCAGGTACAGACAACCACAAAGGGGAAAATATGTGCCTCAGTTCTTCTCTTGTAAATGTGTTGAAAGGTATATTTATTGAACTAAGGCAAAAAGAGTTGTTTCAGATGTTTTCAATTCATCAGCCAGATCAGACATCTGTTTCGGGCCCAACCACATGAAGGACTTAACTTACAAAAATGTGTTTATTTTGGAGACTGTTCTCAATGGCCTTTCCAATCCTAACAAGTTGTCAAGTGTCTGAAGAAGGCAGGTACTGCATAGTGTTGACTTAAGACTTATTCAAAGATGTGATCACAGCTTTGAGGAGGGAACTTAATTTAACTTGGATTGAAAAGTGAAACAAAATTATTTTACAACACATTGTATTTCAATTGGTGGTGCATGGTGGTGTAGTGGTTAGCACTGCGGCCTCACAGTGAGAAGGCCGGCGGTTCGAGTTGAGCACACAAAAAACCTGAAACACAAAACTGCTGGTATGCAACGTGAAATTTGTCAAGCATGTTTGAATGTGGAACTCAGCACGTTATCAGGGATGATCAGAGGGCAAGGAAAAAAAGTAACAGGAAGGGGGGAAATAACTATGATAAATAAGAGATTTTTAATCAAGCTGGGGATCGCAGTCAACATCTTAAAAAGGCATTATGTGAGTCACAGGTCCCTTTCTTACACAAAGAGCTGTTTGCTTCATAAATGGATTAATTTGCCAATTATTCATTCCGTATCAATACATTATCAACAAAGTGTGGACAGGTAAGTGTTTGTTATGATTAACATCTGAACTCTGAGGTGAGGAAATATTATGATTTCTCCATCACTCCAAACTCAGTCTCAAAAAATAGTAACTAGACATAAAGAAGCTGTTTTCATTTCATTCAAATAATTTTCTAACACTTGAATGAAACAGAATTCTGATAAAACCTTAAATTTATAAGACTTTCTATAGAAAATAAATATGATAAAATATCAAATATTTAAAGTAAATTACATGTTTTGTTAATTGTTTTTTTAATTACATTTTTTTAAAATTAATAACAAATTGTTAATTATTTTGATAATTCTACATGAGGTATTTTGCCCTAATCCTAAGGTTAAACACTGATTCTGGTTCAAATTTCAGCACTGGTTCTGCTGGATCTCAGTGCTGCGTTTGATAATGTAGATCACAGAATCCAGTTGGACAGCCTGGGAAACTGGGTTGGATTTCTGGAGGATTCCTTCATTGGTTCAGGTCCTATTTAGAGGACAGGAGATGGTTTGCAACAATCAGCAGCTTTAAATCTGAGAGGGTTACCATGACTTGTGGAATCTCCCCTACTGTAATGTAGGTCTAATGGTCTTTTAATAGTTTTATACTTCCTAAAAAAAGCAGCTCATCTAAAATGCTGCTGCTAGAGTTTTATCCAAGACTAAGAGATCTGAACACATCACACCAGTTTTAAAATGTTTACAGTTTTTCAGTCAAAGAATACATTTTAAAACCCTTCTGATCATGTATTAATCCTAACAGTTTGGTCACCATCTGTGATTTGTTCAGAGAATATAAACCTGTAAGAGTAAGATCTATGCATGAAATCTACAATATCTTTTTAATTTATCTTGCGTTTAATCATTTTAATGTATTAATAATTTTATTATTCAATTTGAGTGCTGCTTTTTAATACTTTTTAAAGCTTTGTTTGTTCTATCTGCAGTGATTTTAAGATGATTGATTTGTCACGTACAGGAAATGTGCTGTACAAATGAACTTGCCTTGCCTAAGCCTGTAAACATTATTCTAACTACCTCTACATGTCTTCTCAGGCCGAAAGATCTACCAGCATCATGATGCCATTGCTTGGCATTTGGACAAAAGAAAAATGCTCTCTATCAGTTTCATAGTTAATCAACCCAACAAGAAGGCCAAATCACACAAATGAACATCCTCTGTTGGTGCTTTTGCTGAACTGTTTAAGATATTTTTATTTGTGGCACATAATAAAATTTCATGCATGACCAAAACATATGACTGTATCCTTAAGTCAATAGATCTCTTTGTTGATGCAATTAAAACATCAGTTTAACTTCTAAGATTAGTTTATGGTTACTTTCCTGGGAAAGACATTTACCAAACAGAGATAGTTTGGATGTTTTTTAAAATGTGCAAAATACCACATTAAGGATCAGACCTTCAGAAGACAACAAAATGCATCATAAAGGGTCAAAATGTGACCTTTTAAAATCATCAGGGAGGATTCTTTGTATTTTCCAGCTCTGTGTCCAAAGAATCATCTGAGAATCAAGTAACAGAACAAGTTTGAAATTCATTTTTTGCCTTCAGATGCTATTGTTAGATTTCAAAGTCAGAATTTAACCATATTGTCTTGATTACTTGTACTGAATAGAAAATTTCCACATCTCAAGTGCTTCATCATGAAAACATTTCCCATCAAAGACACAAAAAAGTGCACACTCCCAGTACAAATGCAAACATGTTTTTTTCTGCTAAATTTCAAATGAGCCAATGGCAACAGGCACTAGTGAGTTTACAAGATGTTCTTAAGTTTCTTATATATTTTTGAACTGAAACAAAATGTTGGATTTTGCAGTGTGTCCTTAAACAGTGTCAGTTTTGGAACGATTATGAGGTTGGGTGAGTCAAAATGGTAGACAGAAGTAATTAACTGTTTTTTCTTTGTCCTCAAACATTTACTAGTATATTTAACTAAGAGTACATATGGGTCCTCCGTTGTCGGGACCTGTTTGATCACAACACAGATACTGACAACTGGCAGATAGTTGTAGCCTGTTCATAAATACAGACATGTTTGTAGCATCTGGATCCTATCCTTTAAAAGATTAATTAAGTGTCTGTGGTTTTTACAATTTGATGATGGAAGGGAATGTACAAGACGCGCACCTCAGTTATATACTTCCATGATTTATCTTGTGGCAATAAGTAATGTAGTAATATCTGATAAAAAGCATGAATAATTCTCACTCACTATCACAATGTACTATAAAAAAACTGAATAATAAATATATTTTATAGGTATAATTATGTGGTAATAAAAACAATTTTCTCCTGGGATATGGCATGTTATGATGATTCACATGGCTTAATAGATGATTTCATCCGAACTTTAAGGAGTACTGAAAAGGACCCCAATCATGAATAAATCAACATGTGTATTTGTACATTCGTTTATTTTTTGGGGCCCTTTCACATTACCCACACCCATAACATCTGATCCTGAGTCTCAGCTGAGTACTAATGAGAGCAGTTCCCAAGGCATGCCTCTCAGAGCTGCGGTGAGCACCAAAAACTGTGGCTTCTGGTTGTCATTCAAACTAACAGAGGGGTGGCGGTTATATAACTGACTGCAATTTTGTAAAGTCACGCAAGGCAACCCGATGACTGCACTGACATCATCCAGACATGCTATGAGGGAAACCTTTTTCTAATTCAGTCTTGGTGGTTTTCTTGTGTAAAGTTAAACAAGCAGCATGACGCAACCCCAGTGTTTTACAACAGTCTGTCTATCAACTGACCAACCCCATAAGTCAATTATTCATCTCCATACACTTTAATTAAGATTATCTATGTGTCTGTATCTTGAGGAAAGTTGGAACGACCAGCTGAGTTCAATAATGACAGCTCAGTTTGACCAAGATTCAGAGAAAATGCATCCAGTTTATTTCATTAATGGAACTATAATTCTTTCCTGGGACTGGAATCTATGTCTCAGTAAATTGAGTATAGTTTAATGAAAAAAGAGATTGAAAAAGCAACATTCAGACACATCCTGACACTTTGGCGCCACCTCTATATTAAACGGAAATGTTTGTGTCCTTCACTTTATCCGAGCACAAATTTTCAAAGTGGGAGGAATAGGCCATTAGACTCTGAAATGAATAAACTATATTATCAACATAACAGCTGAGATTTTTCACTCTCAGATATCATTTACAGTAAGTTAAAGAAACAGGTGAGAAACAATTCACATCTTTTGCTAAGATCAATTTTTTTTTCATGTGGTTATTCACAATTTGCAAATGCTATCAGACTCCATCGTGATCAGTCTGTGGCCCTGATGTCTGGCTCCCATGCCTTATTTAGTTATGTTTCCCATCATGTATTTACCCTCTATGTTCATCCATCCATCCGCTTAATCCAATTGGGTCGCGGGTGTGCTAGAGCCTATCCCAGCTATCAACGGGCGAGAGGCGGGGTACGCCCTGGACAGGTCGCCAGACTGTCGCAGGGCCAACATGGAGAGACAGACAACCACTCACACACACACCTAGGGAGAATTTTAAAGAGCCCAATTAACCTCACATGCATGTCTTTGGACACTGTGAGGCCGCAGTACTAACCACTACACCACCGTGCAGCCCCCCTCTATGTTCACAGAAAATCAAATAAAATTTTGGATTTGTGGATTTGATTCCATGTCAATATTATGTGTGTAATGTGGCTCTGACCCTGAACTCAATTTCACTTTGTGCGTATTCTGTTTTTGTCTGCTCTAACTTCTGGACCTGGCTGCGTTTAACTGATTAAGGACATGTATCTGGTCTTGGGTTATGACTGTTGTTCTGACTACTTGGATACTGTTGACTCTTTACTTTTCGTCCAGTACCCCAACATATATTTTCTGCAAACTTATTTTCCTCAGTTCTCTCTCCCATTGTACTAAACTTTACCCATCATTCTGTGTACCTGCTGGCCTCCAGACTGGCCCACTACTTACCTGCTCTGGCTCCAAATATGTGGCTACAATAGTTTTGCTATTTTTATGTCAACTAATAATGTATGACAAAGATAAAGGTCAGTAGTCATACACCCACCCAGGCCACCCCAACTCATTGTATCATTATATCAGCAAATCATTTAGATGCCAGTTCGAAGTACATGTTATACACTAAAACACCAACATTCACATCAAAAGTCAAAACAAAAAGGATTCAAACACAACTTTACCTGATTTGACTTCGGCAACTTTAGAAAGTGAAAAAGTTAGCTCAACTTAGACAGGAGGCTGTCTGACCATAAGAGTGGTACTAAAACTTTTTCAGGCCACAATCTATTTGTGGAGGCAAATTTTGTCCAGCAAGATCCACCAAATATTTCATGCAGTAAAAAACCAATGCTGTTACCATGTAAAACAAAATAATCCATAAATACATGCGCCATTTGACTGTGAACAAAAGCCACAGACATCAAACACATTTTACCACCAAGCATAAAAAGCCACAATCATCATTTACAGCATAACCAGATAATCACACTGAAACTGTATCGCTGGACTTGTGGCTGCATGTCTTGGATACTCGGATGAAGAGAAGGGCGCAACTGTCAACTGTTCACCTCCTAGTGGTAAGTTGTCTCAGATGGTTGGGTTGAGGATGCTGCTCAGGTCCGGCAGGCCCAAACGAGTTGTGAGGTTGTTCTGGGAATGTCTGGCCAAGCCCCCTGTAAGAAAGAGCTTCAACACACACCTCGGCAAAGTTTAAATAGGTCTTGGGTAAGGTGGGGTTTGAGTCAGCTGTGTTTTGTGCCTCTATTGCTGAGGCAGCCAACCAGAGCAGCGGCCACAGGTTGTTGGTGCCTGTTACGGCAGTAATCCCCAAACTCATTGGTGGACACTTGCAGTAAAGGATTTTGTCCAACCAAAGGCGTCCTATCAGGCCTTTTTGGTCTGTTGGAGTCAGGTGACAATCCAGAAGGTAATTTTGACAGTTACTAAGGCAAAAACTTGGGCATGGGAGGAGTTCAAAGAGCCTATGGATAATGATTTTCAGCTTCTTTAGCAGCTTAGAATAGATTCTAGTCCACCATCTTGCAGCTCAGGAGAGGGAAACTATACCCTGGGATTGTGATCTCAGAGGTGGTGGGAATGGACGAGATTAGAGTTGTTGCTTCTCCAGATTGAAAGGCATCAGATGAGGTGGCTTGGGCATCTGGTTAGGATTAATCTGCCCCCTGTGACCTGACTTACCCCAGGTAGCAGCCCATAGAGTTTTAAAAGGAAGTATCAAGATTTATTTTAGACAATAAACTGCTGATATTCATAGTTTGTAAGGTGTGTAAAAATTAGGTAAAATGCTTTCCCCACTCCCCCCGCAGGTCAGTCAAGGCCTATGCGGACATGTCAAAGGGCAAACATTCATAGCAAGATTATCTTGATAGGGAGGTATTATTTATTAATCTTATTGATCTTTTTTCAATCGACTTACATGACGATGAAAAATCTGAACCAAAAAAAGGAAGGAAGTTTGAGGAAAAAACAGAAAAAGCAGGCAGGTTACTGTCCAGCGTCCACCAATCCCAGAATAGATAGATGAGTAGTTTGTCCCTATGCTTTGTTCAAAACAAAAAAAGACTGAATATACTTATTACATGAAGTATAGGCTTCTCGCTACAGAGAAATGTGTTTAGTTATTATGGTGATATCAGGCTCAGTTTAACAGTAAAGAATACAAAGCAGCATAGTGTCACTATCAGAAGTCTTCTACTGAATAAATGACGTTTTGTTTATAATTGTCTACTTTCAGAAAATTATGTCTGTGGGTCAAATATAGGTTGAACATAGACAAACTAATTATTTTTGATACACTTTGGCAGGAGAGACAAGTGATAAGATAGTAAGTGCAGAGGGAAGAATAATGTAAAAAAAAGAGGACAGATATGAGGAGAGCAGAGGCAAAGGACATAAGGATAATGGGTGGTAGACCTCAGTATTTTCCAAAACCCAGCATAAAGTCCTGCACAGAAAACAAATTTGTTTCATTTTCATTTTTTATTTTTTTCATTTTTCCCCAAATAGGTAGAAAAAAGAATTCAGCTACAGCAATAAATAGATATATAAAAGCAATGTTAAACACAATAATAAAAAATAGAATAATATTCTGAAAATGTGATGTTCTGACATTAGATCTGCTGCGATCTGAAACCGTTCTGAATATATCTTTGACGTGGATATTGACTGTAAAGAAAAAGAGCACCTGCTTATTGTTTTTTTACATCATTTTGGTATTCACTGTAAATCTGGCAGAAATTATATCGCTGAGTTTTTTCTAGGTTGTGATGGAAAAATGCTTAAACATCTGTGCTTTTATCTGGTGTTGTTGATGATGTGCAAGTTGTACTGCGTAAGCATCCAGGAATTCACCATGACGTCTCATTAGTTGAGAGTTAAGACGTGTTATGTCATGTGTCTGTTGATTAATCAGCTTGGCAGACTTTTATCCAGTATTTCTTTCTCATAGAATTTCAAGAATTTCAAGAAGTTAGATCTCATACTACATTGTAAATCGTGTCAGTGTCGGTTATCTGACAAAGTTTTGTGTTTACTCCACAAGCATTAATAACTTCATATCAGACGGAACCCTGCTTCCACCGTTAGGTCTGTTCTGGTCATCTGACTGGCTGGTGAGCTGATATGCTGTTTACATAGTGGGCAGAGTACTTAATAAACATCAGTTTTTGCTTTCTGACATTGGCAGTGTTTCTAGTATCTGTATCAAAGCCTTATTCAAACTGATAGTTGAACTGTGCCATTGACCAGTGTATGACGTGAGACACTTTCCAGTCAATCTGATGTTGATTCTTGTCTTATCTCTTGTTCTGTTCCTTTTCTATTTCCCTCTCTCTCCTTCTCCAATAATATATTCTTACATTTCTTTGAATGGGTCATGATGTGAGCTCCAAACAGCCAGTGTTGTGATAGTCAGTTGCTAACATGTGGTGCGGTACACAAAGCAAAACTCCGCTGTAAAGTTATGCAGCATCCTGGTAAAACAAAATTGTGAAGCCTCAGGACAACAAAATGCCCCCAGAAATGTGTCTAAATGTGCCATTAAAATGAGTCAGACACATATTTTTAAGGTCAGAAAGTTACATAGTCCTACAAGTATCGAGTTTTATCTGTTGTAGGATGAACTTGGACTAAAAATCACAGAGTAAAGAAATTTTCTTATCTGATTTTTCTGGCTCCTAGAGTTTCCCTGGAATGAAAAACATATCAAATCCAAGCATCATTTATTTAGAACTTCACTTTTTACAGAATGTGAATTTACTATATTAACGCCCAGTGCAGGAGTATAATAATTCCCAGCCTTCTTGGGATTCTTATATTTCAACAATATTGAGGTAAAGTAATACTGCTGTATAGCAACTCATTCAAGTGGGGATCAAACCACTCCATCCTTTGTTTCTTCAGTCACTGAAAGTTGTAGATGGTAAGGATATGCTGAGGCTGGCTAATCCTGATCTGAAGTGATACTGTCTCTTGGTAAAATTCATATCCAAACAGCTCACTGAATAACATATTTAAGGCTTAGACAGCCTCAAACTAGTGTTGTTTAAGCCACAGTTTTTGTGTGATTTTTTTTACATTATGTCCCCTTAAAATGGTACAGCTAAATGATATTACTTACATTTCACAGTCTTTTGTCAACTAGATTTAGTGATTTTAAGAAGCCTTGTATATTTCTAGTGTTAATGAACTCATTAGCCTTTGAATGAGAAAAACACACCAGCCATTTTGAGGAGTTTGGTGTTGAAGGGATGCCAGGCTTCTTTACACCACAAAGGACGTTACTTGTGATTAGCACTCTGGACGGTTCCAGAACATCTGTGGGAGGTGAACTGCAGTTGAGTGAAACATAAACAATATTGGTCAGAGAGAGGAGGCATGACTGGAGCTGTGTAATCTATGCACAATGCAGAGCGAGGGATGTGAGAAAACTAGAATCGGGGCAGTAGCTGTAGAGAAATTAAGTACAGCAAATCTGAAATATGGTAATTACTATCAACTGATTAATTCACCAGCACTGTCTCCTTAATTAAAGCATTCTATATGCAACACACTGCAATCACTGTTTGACTGGTCTTGCACCTGTATTCTACTTTTTTTCATTAGTTGTTATGGTCCAACAGCCATAAACTATCTAAGTATATAAAAGCAGAAGTAAGTGTTTATAGTTTAAAGATCCCAAATAGCAAATGTTCAAATTTATCTCTGGTCCGAATAAAGAAGTCTTGTCTTGCTCCCTGTCCTATCATCTACAAATACTCCTTTTTTGCGATTATCACGTTAACCATCAGAGGACCACTTAAAAAAACATCTGTATCACAATCTCATTCATACAAGCTAAGGTAACTTCAGCTGAAAAAATTACTTCAAAATAAATGTCATATGCCTAAAAAACCTATGAAAACAGACCTGAAGTTGGATAACCAAACCTGTTGCGGGAGCTACACAGCAGACATTACTTGATAACAGTTATCTGATTAATCCACAGCTTCTTGTGCCAAGGCAAAACAGAATTTAAGCTTTTGTTGCACATGTTCTATAGCATTTTCCTTTGCAAAACCATCTATTGTATCTTTTAGATTCAGCTGGCAGGCTTCAATAAGGGCGTATTCACCCCAGGCCTTCGGATACAAATAGAAGTTTGTTTGCTTGGAAAGTCCTGTACGATTGGGGAGGTATAAATGTGTTACAGTAACAAACTCAGATGTGATATAAGAAAGCTGCTGTGGTCCAGCTAATTTATGTCTCAGTCTTCTTCAGTGAACCAAACACAGGAAGAAGAGGACATTGAAAATGGGTATAAGGAAGGGTAACAAAGGGTTCTGAACTCTTCATTGAATGGACAAGTACAATCAGAAAGAAAATGGTGACACCTGAAAAAGTGCTACACAACAAGCGGGGAAGTTTCCTGCAGTACACAATCATTTTTCCAACATTTACTTCACTTACAATCAGTGAATAATTCCCAACTCTTGTCATTGCTGAATGGCTTTCGTATAAAGTGATCCCAGCCACTTTGCATTTCTCTGTTTTCTAAGCCAGTGTTGGTTTTGAACACTGGAATTCTTAATAAGTGACACACAATATTAACAGGCTGGAGATCATCGGGCGATATTTATTTGATCTAACTATAATTACATCTGATTGAAGAACTCAAGATAGCAATTCACTGAATTATATACATAATAAACAATTACAGATTTGTGTCGATGATAGTAAATGAGCTTGCCACTTACTCGACATCTTCTCACAATTATGCCAGAGGCGTGGAATTGATCTTGAGGTGATGTGTATTTTTGCATTACGTCACTCAATACTGCTTATTTGTGATTGTATAGAGGTCTACATAAGAAAAAAACAACCTAATGTTAGATGGCAGTAGGCTATATACTATCAAATTTGAGAGTTTTTTTTTTCCATTTCTCAGTCTGGGTTGCAAAACTGGGATCTAGACAATCCAATCGTTTCATGTGCTCTCACAAGAAACAAAAAGAGACAAACTTGGAAACATGTTGAATAATTATCAACATATTGTTCTTCAAATCCAAAAACATTGCATGTATGATCCCAATTAGAACACTACCACCGCCATTAATAACAAGCTATATTGTGTTTTACAACAGCACAAATAATGGAAAATTAATTTTTTGTTCCGTCTGCAACCAAATTGAAACAACAAAAATCAAAAAGTTATTGGATCATTAATCTAAAAAATTTTGGATCCTATCAGGTTTTCTTTTGACAGAACGGATATCAGTATTCCCAGCCTGATCCACTGTAAACTCAGTGAAAGCTAAACTTGGATGGAGATTTCAAGAGGTTTTGTTGACATTGTTGCAACTCCATCCAATATGTCTATCACAGCCTCATATTTCTTCGGACATGTTGTTTTATAGTTATGCAGAATTGGTTAAATAGCATTATAAAATCTGACCAAAACTTGGCACACAATTCCATTTGAAGCAGTTCTCGGTCACTTGCAGGCCACACGCTAAACTCAATTTACTGAAGTGAAATGGTCATCTGACCAAACTTCCCCCACTAGATGAAGTAAGTATCAGTGGATGAGATGAACAGTGACAATCATCATAGTAAGGCTGACCTTAAAGAGGTTATATGACATTAGTTACAGTATATGAGTTTTAGTTTTTGAAAAAGTAATCCAGACACCTTTTCAGAATAGTCGACAGAATAAAGAAAACAGTGCAAAATAAACAAGTTCATTAAAGAGTTTCTCAGTGTATTGTCTCAAGCTGGTTTCTGCAGGGCATGAAAACTGAAAAACAAGATTTAATGATGTGAAACTGGCTGGGATCTCTGCATGCGGGCTGTTTGTCTGTCTCGTTTGTCTCTGTGGCGGTTCTGTGACGGACTGTCCAGGATGTTTCCCGCCCATTGCCCAGTGGTTAGCTGGGATAGCCCCCAGCCCCTCCCTGTGACCCTGAATTGGATAAACCGGGTAACGAAAATGGAAATAGATGGAATCTCTGCAACTGCCAGCAGTCAAACTGGCAGTGATTAGCTGTGCCCTCACAAATTGTGTGACACAGATTATAAACCAATTGTGTATGAAATCCCTGAGGACCATTGTTTTATGTTCCCTTGGCTAATTTAGATCATCTTCTTGTGCACCTGCCAGAGTACTACAACAGATTTATGGAACTGAGCTCCATGACCATGCTCACCTTAAAATACCTCTGCTTTAGTTTTTGATGTGTCACTCAAACACTGATGCAGTATGGTAGTTGCTTATAACATTTCAGTCAGAATATTTCTGTGTGAATGCAGTAACTTATTGTTTTGATGGGATGTTTGTGTCTGGAGTCACAGCATTCTTTTCTATGCATTTTCCAAAAAGAAAAAAGAAAGAAAGACAAAGTCAGATCCAATGAACAGACAGCAGGCAGATAAACTTCTGTCTCATCCTTTAGACTTAGACACATAAATCTATTGTGTTGTCTTCATAGCAACATGATAAACAGTTAAACACAAAGTGGATGCATGAAGACATGCTCAAATTAATAAAGTTAGAGGTCACCAGAGATGGACTCATGTAATGTCGACAGCACAAACACTAAACATAAAATGCATTAGCATTATGAAGTAATGGCAATAATGTAAGCATTAGCTCTACTTTCAGTTCAATGTGTTGTCATTTGTCTAAAGGAAAATCTCTGACCACTCAGCTATAAGAGGCTTGACTGTGCTATAAATTGCAGGGTTTTTATTTGATAATGACCACAGTGAATTTGTATGATCCATGTGCCACTATTAAAAACCATCCTGTCATATAATCTTGCATATAAATATCCTACATATATGTATGCAGCACTGCATCCTTATTTCTGCAGATAAGGGATGGTAAACAGGAATCAATTGTGATATTTTTTCTTTGGAGATCTAAGTTTGGAGTTTGGCTGTAGTTTGAATACGTGGTAAGGCAGTACATTTTTTAGTCATGCGGATGAGATCACAGCTACTGTAGAGTTGAAATCAGGCACCTCTTGGTTGAATTAGGATATGAAGAGTTCATCCTTTAGTCAGAGGGTGAGTGGTTTAATCATCATCAGGAGACAATAAACCAGATGAAGGCGTCTAATAGATTAAACTAAGTGCACTTGTAAAAGCAAAAAATTAACAAAATGCTGCATCAGTCTAACATACATCATGCCTTGACATGCTCTAACTAATCTCTCCACAGTATGTTGCGTACGGCGACACCCAAAAAAGGCAAAATGCATTGTCATGGCATGCAGCATGACATGCTGTGCTGTTCACGTGCTATTTAATGAGACCAGACTGTTTCATAATATTCGCCTAGCTCCCTGAAAAGACATGGGTTAGTGGATGTGTTAGGAAAAAACAAATACTGTAGTTATAGGCCATGAAGCCAGAACAATTATCCAGCAGTCAGGTAAGGAAATCCATGCTTGTGTGACAGGACGGACAGAGGGCCCGGGCGGGGATTGATCCCACACCCTCCTGGGTGAAATGCGTGCTTGCCAGTCAGCCATAGGGATATCCCTGTGGTCAAGTAGCCAGGGCGCATGATGAGTCGGAGGCACACGGTGACAGGACCCACACACTGTCACATCTCTCCCCCTCTTTTCACAAGCACGTCCTCGTGCTTTACGCACACTTTCAGAATCCATGGACCATTAGGGCTACACATGGAGCCTACCGACAACGCCAGAATGTGGCAGGACGGACAGAGGGCCCGGGCGGTGATCGATCCCACAACCCCCCCGGTGAAAGCCATGCGCGCCTGCCAGTCAGCCACAGGGATATCCCCGTGTCCCCAAGTAGCACGATCAGTCGGAAGCACACAGTGACAGGACCCACACACTGTCACACTTGTATAAGGAATACTTATATTTTCATAGAAAATGAAAGACAACACTAATGGCTGCATCTTTAAAGATGTACATTTGCTATTGACTTCCCAGTGTCTAGTTAGTGAAAATAAATTAGTGTTAGAATAATGCTGAAAGTCTTCAAGTTTCGTTAATGGACCTCAGGGGCAGAAAGCAGGTATCAAACTGCTGTCAGAACTGCACCAGAACAACTTTGGACTCAGTTTACTGCTCACCTAAACAAACTGTGGGCTGAAAAGATTTGTCATGTCATGTTATTTTAATATGACAGACTAAAGAAAACAGCCGACTATCTTGTCCCACACAGCCCTTGTTATCAAACACTTCCTTCCATATTTTATGAACGCCTGCATGTACTTATATTGCACATATTTATATTGTTTTGAGTTCCTGCTCAAATTATATGCATAGAAATATTGAACAGTGAGACATTTAGAGAGGGAAAATAGCATAAAGAACTAATTGATAAAATCATTTAACTTACCAAAAATTACCACATGTAAAAAGCAATATTGTGATTTTTAAAAGTTAAAGCAGAGCACTGAATAAGCTGCAGGTTCACATCTGGATCCTCGGCTGCCACATTAGTTACAGTCAAATTATTTACCTCATGTATTCAGGGCCTCTTTTACTCTCTGGCTGAGTGATGTTGTGCCTGAAATCTTCATGACGTGAGACCATCTTTAAGATTACCTAATAATCCCAAAATAAAACTTATCTTTACTGTAATTCAAATCAGATGGGCCAAGATTGGACTGCACATGAAAATTTTTAATCTTTTGTAGTAAGTAAATTCAACTGATTTATTTTTGGAATTTTTATTCTCAGTTAAAAGCATCCAGCTCACCTGGTTCAAATTGTTTGAGAGAAGCAGAAAACGTTTGTGTCATTTGAGAAGATATTTCAAAGGTGAATTTAAACCTACAATATTTATTCTATGAAATGAAGGTAATTTAACTTCATAATAATTTTTTCCTAAATCAAGGAGAATAATTGCATTTTTATAAATTTTTTTAAAGTCACTATTTAAAGGTGACAGGATTTCGCCCCATTTTTCAGCTGAGCCTGTGATACAAATGGAATGCCATGCTCGACCATTATTTCTTTTAAGAATGATTAAAGTTGTATGCAGGCTGTCATGTAAAGGCAAAGCCCTAATTGGCACCAAGCACCCTTTCAAAACAACGACACAGCTTGCATGTACAAAAAAATAAGGTGAAATTCCCGCTGCTGACTTTAGGAACAATATGGCAAACACATGTTGGCGGCAGCACACAATCTGGGCACGCCGTTTCAAGTATGTTCAATCTTTTTTCCTGAGTGGAGGGAAGAGTATCAAAGAAAATGCTTCCCATAACATTTAAGATGCACATACATCCTCTAGTCAATTGACAGGATAGCTTTCATTTACGTATTCTTAATCATATTATTGATGCTGAATAAATGGACTTGATGAATAGCTGTGTACATGTTTATGTCTGTTAAGGCAGATTAAATGTATTGCAGGTTTTTAAAAAAAGTCTCGCTTTTTAGCGAATATAGCCTCAAGCTTTCAGAAAACCTTAGTGAAAACTGAACTTTAAATGTGGAAATAATTTTTTTAGACAATACAACAGTTCTCACATATCACATCCATGTGACACTGTGAATGAGACGGGCATTGTTTTAAAGATTCACCAGATAGCTGTTTGGTGTATGAAAGAATGACAGACAACATATGCTCCTTCACCGCCACTATAAACAAATGTGAACTTCCTCATGTACATGCGTGACCTGAAAAAAACAAAACTTAAACTGACAATCTTCATTCATTTTTTTCTTTAAGCAAGTGGAGGATTTCTTTTACCAATAAGAATCTCAAAAGAATGAAGGAGCATTCTCATTTCTATAAAAAGTACCAACAGGTGATCTGTTTCTGTCTTTTTCTAAGTGGAAAACTGAAATCATGAAGAAACACATCTGTATACATTTCTTTGGCAGGCAAATCACCACAAAATGATTAACACAGCTATCTTGTTTGTAGAGCCTGGATGTATGTCAATATCATGGTTGTTTTTTTAATCCACATATGGTCCTCCTCGTGTGGAGGCGAAGTGAATTCATAGATGACTTCTAGATCCAAAAGCACAGCAGTGTTTGTAGTTCTAGGATTACAATATTTAGCCTTACATCTATCAACACAAATGGCCTGTGCTCTCCTTGAGGAGACTGTTGTGTCTGCACTTTACTGGGACAAAGTGGACTGAAAGACTGGTGTTATAATAAACAACAGACATAAGTCCAGGACCAATGTAGCCTATTTATTTATTTATCATATATACAAGGGCTGCGGAACCCTGTTACTTGGGAATCTTTTTTTAGCAGTGGTTTGTGTACTGCTGTGTGTCAAGTACACAAATTCTGAATCTGAATGCTGTTTATTTTACTTCTTCTGATAGTTCAAATAAAGTTGGCATATTAGCCTGCAGACACAGAGTAACAGACAATAGCTTCAAGTACATTCATTTTATCTCTTTAATCTGTTTCGAATCTGAATCCCATTATTATTTTCTCTGGCTCTTAAAATCCCTTTGAAGGGATAAATCAGATTAGTCACTCATCCCCGATCAGCTCACTTTTTAAAAAAAATGTCTTTCTTTAGTATCATAAAGAACAGCCAACAGAAACAGAAATCGGTTTTGTCCACAGCTGTGACAAGCATCTGCTCAGCCACTGATTCATACGTAAGCAGATTTATCTTTGTCAACATCACACACTTCATGATTTAGGGATGTGTAAAAAACCAATTAAGATCCCACTTCCTGTGACAATGCTGTCCACCCAGTACCTTTATCACCCTCACCATCTGCATGGACTGCAGCATTAGCGTTGTTTGATGCCGATTTGGATTTTTTTTTCTGGGAAATTCATGTGTAGCCTACTAGTAAAACAACAAGATGAAAAGTTGGGAATCTGTATCTCTTCTTCCACTTTAACCATCACAAGAAATACTTCATATCTATGCATCATTTCTCACTCTATAACCATGCCAATTGTCTCAAAGTGAAAGGAGAAGGAGTACATTTTGAACAGGTAATCAGTCTGTCAAAACGCATAAAAATAACTAAAAGCAAGTGGTTACACTTCATTTAGAATTACTGGCTAACCTTGAAATGTGGAAGGGAGGCGGAGCCCCTGGAGAAAATCCACAGGAAGAATAATTACGCCAATGCACAGAATGGATTCCCTTTGAATTCAAACCAGGAGCTTTCTTGCTGTGAAATAACATTGCTAACCATCATGACAACCCCAACATCTAATTAATTAATTGGGATTTTAATTAATTAAAGTTGCAGTGCTTTACTATGCTTTATTATATAGGTGCTCAATTTTAGGCTTCTAAGGTCAGAAAATGCTGCACGGTGGTGTGGTGGTTAGAAATGCAGCCTTACAGCAAGCACTGGTTCAAACCCCAGGCAGAGTTGGAACCAGAGGAGGTTGCTGGTTCAAGCTGGAGTCTGAGACAGTTACCTTTGAGTTTGCATGTTCTCCCTGTGTGAGCATGGGCTCTAACAGGTACGCCGGCTTCTTCTCACTGTATAAAAACATGCTTGTTATGTATTTAAATTTCTGTATTAATGACATAACATGTTTTTAATTTAGCCATGACAGAAAAACTGGTAACACATCTCATTTTTCACTCCTGACACATCCTGATAAGCTAATAACTCATGGAGATGAAATCAGCATCAAAGAGGCTTCTGCTGCAGCAGCCATGATATTGTATGTTAACAACATCAACAACCTGGTCTCAAGTTGCCATCAATGCTTTGAAGGTGGTGCAGATCAAAGCTTCATCCACATGAATAACATCTCGCTTCCTTATTTAAACTGGACCACATGGTCCAGCTTTCATCCCACACAGACACAGTGAGCCTCACAGATGTCCCTTTCACTGGTTTACCAGTAGGCTACACTTAAAAACCACCAAGCTTGAAACTCGCAGAGCTCTGAACCAGTAATCTTACCAGCAAAGTCATCCTTTCCAAATTATTTAGATTCTCATACTTACGAACGTATTTTCTCAGTCTAATCATGTAACAGGTGCCGGACTGTGCCTTTGGCAGGTATCAAAATGTTGTGAACTATGATGTAATGAGCTAAGCACACAAGGATTTGAATAAGCACTGATGGACAAGCAGTATTTAGACATTTTAATTTTATTTGAGACGTGCACTCAGTCTCTGGTTGGCCAACTCAAGAATATTCAAAGATTCCCTGAGTTCTTCATCATCCACTTCCAAGGTATGCAGTAAGCAGAATGACTGACTCTTCTCTGAAGGAAATCTATCTTAAAAAGTCAAATTTTTAAGCCAATTATTTGCCAATCAAATTAAACTACATTATGTTCTGTATAGACTGAGCAGAATACAATCTATCCTATTTGAGATTTATATCCCCATAAAATGACAAGGCAGAGAAATCTAAATCTGTTCATGCTTTAGAATGATTTTTGCTTAGTTTAAAATTTGTATAAGGTGCTACCAAAATGAATGATTACAATACTGTGTGGTTTTAAAATCGGATTTCTTTGTTGTACAATTTTTGGGACGATAAAACTATGTTTGTTTTTGGTTGATGGATATGAGGACTGTTTTCATATCTCTTTCTGACATTCTCCCTGTTTTGCACAGTCAGTGTAAGGTCATAAACCTATCATTAGTCATCATTTAAGGCCCCCTGACTCTCTTAAAACCTTCTGCTCTGCAGTCTACCCTGGAGGTATTACATCGTCCATAACTACCCTTGGCTTTCAGGCTATGACAGAAATTATGACCTTAATAAACTTGACTTTGCAATATTTGCATGCATAAGCATTTTATAACTGATACAAAAGACCGTCTGGCTCTGTTTTAGGGCTCCCCTGGACCGTCTCTTGGCAGTAAGTGGCTGTCCTCGTGACTTAATAGTCAGTCAAAGTGATTCAGAATGCCTCAAGGATGAGTGCTGGCTACACATAGCAGCTGGTATAATAATGTAAGTCTTGCTTAAGTTATTTAGTCAGTTTACATTCACCTATCATCCCTGTATTTCTTTCACGTCATAAGCTGCATCACTTGATGTCATTAAGATGAAGGGGTGCTGGTTTCAAGTTCCTGGTTCTGTTTATGTCTTGGCGACTGACCGTGAAAACCAAACAGCTTGCACTGATGCTCAGCTCTAATGATGAATTCTTTAGCAGAATAGGTGTACCTGGGTGTTTATCCAGTAGTTTCCACTAATCGTAATACTGTTGATTAATATCCCTATCTGAAAACAAGGAATGCTTCTCTATTTGATCTCCAAGAACTGTTACTTATGGCCCCCTGTTGGATAAGGAAGAAATGTAGATTGTTCAAGTGCATATTTATTGCATGTTCAAGTCTACAGTATATGAACTAGGATTTTGCTTATATCTTATATCTCCCCCCAACCTCCCCCCAATTGATGTCATGTTCTTGTTTTCTTACCTCATGTGGATTAAAATGTTAGCTTTTTATCCTCAGCTCTAAATGGCTTTGATAGAAACCTGTGCTAAAAAAAATCTTGGCTGAATAAAACATTTCAAATGAACAAGTTATTGTGTAAAAAATAAAAAGGAACATAGAGAAATCAACATACAGATAAATATAGCTATAATAGAGAAATTAACAAAACGAAGTAAAAGCTTGTGTTTCAGATTTGTTAAGATAACATAGTTTTCACGTTTCATTGTATTTTATTTGTACTCTGTTCCATATTTCTTATGTAAATATTACACACTCAGTATAATTTACCAGATCATATTTGTTTCCAAATATAGTTTTTTTTAAAAAAAGAAAAAAAAAGCGGATCAAACGCGTGAAAGCCTTTTTTTGCGGGAAAAAAGCGGTCCAAGGAATAGTTTCTATCAAATTAGGGAAAGGATACAAATCTGCCTAAAACAGCACGCACATAAGTCCACCGCAGGTTTTTCATCTCTCAGTGAAAATGAAGTCTGAGGGGTGGGGCCTGTTGTGCCCTCTGGCAATACTGGGGTTTGGATGCAAACATCACGGCTTTGTAACTACTTGCTTGAGTTGGATGCGGTTCCAGCTACATAGTGGATTTAAAAAGCGCACCGCAGCTCGCATGAGATCGAGTGCAAACCCCAATTTAAAGAAGACGAAGAAAATGTCAGAGTGCCCTCTCTCAACGGAATAGAAGATCTATACATCTTTTTATTCACTGCACATCGACTTCAGTTTGAACCCTGGTGCACATTTTCTGTCTGGTGCATCCTCTGTAGACAGAAGAGCAGGGAGGAAGTTGCGTAATTGCAGCAGATTATAAAAATCTAATGATTAAAAGATGAGAAGAGAAAGGTTGCATGGGGGTATCCTGTAGGAGGAGTTTTTTTTTAGGACCAAACAACTAACGGATTTTCCCATATAAAAAAGGAAACTGAGCATCGAGCGTTCAATGAGCGCCTTCATTCAATGACTCAGATGTACAGGTGAGTGGACTCATAGCGACTTTCCTTTTCTAATTCATGTGAGATACTAAATATTTCAAGCAAATAAATAAAATGAACTGAGAAAACGTTCGGTTGTACATTATAATTATTAGTCCTTTTTTATATATATATAAAAAACTCCAAAGAGTAACCATGAGAAATTTACATTCTCTGCAGGAAAGGAAAGAATCTAACGGGCCACATTGAGATACAGTTTAGGATGAGAAACCAAAGCAGGGATGATCTTAAAAACTGTAGAGGTGCTTTGCAGTTGATGTTCTTTTAAATTGTGGAAACATACCACAGCTCCATGTCATCCTCTTGAGCAGCATTAATGTTCAATAGAATATTTGGAAAGCAGCAGAAAAGTGTGAATACTGGAGATGCTGCATGGGACAGCTGGAACAATCCTTAATTTGCCCACTTCTAGAAGAACAATGGGATGAAATTTTCTGCAATTCAGGATGGTATACCATGAAGCATCAGTTCGTTAACAGCTGAGATGAAAATGTGACAAAATAAATACAATGTGATACAATACAAAATAAGACTGGAATTAGATATCAGTGATTCTTTTTACTGTGCTGCTTAGTGATATCGCAATTGCTGCACCTATGACCTCTCATTCCCTGAACTCCTTCAGCCATAACAGAGGAAGTGAGCAACAGAAAATAAGTTTCTGTGGGTGCTGCTGGTGCACATTTCTGTACAAGTAATGAACTTTAAAGAATTAAATTAATTAAACAGTGTTTTCACTGATTAATATGAAACCATATCAACATTAAGCGTGATGAGAAATAATAATGGTTTAAGTTTACTTTCATCAGTAAATCTTCCATTTAAAGTCAGGAATCTGAAAAAAAAAACTTTATTCAGTTTAGCATGATTACAGCCATAATTTGGGTTAAATGACTTGCAGGCAATGCTCAGCTCTGCTTACACGAGCAGCCGATTTTTTTATTTATTCAAAGGGTATTCTCGCCGTTTGATGTACATTTGGCAGATGTATTTAATTTTACATTAATTAGGATCTCAAAGTTCTCACCGAGCCAAAAAGTATCCATCAGGGAAACAAATAGATAGTCTTTGTTCAGCTTTTGTATTTATACCAGTAGGTCAAGTTACAAGTATAAAGTTTGTCAACAAGTACGTGGAACTCTGAGCTCAGAGTTGTGGCACCTTCTCAAGTTCAATTAATTCCCGGAGTGGGAGCTCCTTTTCAGGATCTGAATAATTGATAGATCAAACTTAGGCGTTACAAAGGAGGCAATTTAATCTCTTGATTATTTGATGAGCTGAGCTGATTTCACTGGGCTCAGCTGAATGAGGCTCATTGGTGAGGAAAGACAAAGTTTAATGGTGAAAGAACAGAGATAGCAGACTTTTTAAACTCTCAGGTGCCACAGTAAAATAATGACTCCTGATGATGTGGCATGTTAAAAGAAAACTGGTATTGTTGGATGAAACAATACCCGGCAATAACTTTCTTCTGAATGGTGCACTCTGCAGTATTTTATTTTCTCTACGGCTTGGGAGAAAAGATGGGCTGAGGTGGGCTTTTGGTAGGTGTCACAGAGCCATGGGAGTTTTAGGTTATGAAAGAAATTTGGCAGATGTCTTGAGTTACTCAGCGCTGAAAAGGCTGAGCTTTGACTGATCCAGAGACTCTGCTTGTCTCATGATTAGATAAGCATAAGCAAACAGGTGCTACAGAAGACACTCTTTTGGCCTTTTATTGTAAACATGACTTTAGCTGAGAGGCGTCAGGAAGGTTGTGAATCATGAAATTTTTCCGAAGGAGTTTTTTATTTTATCCTTTGGATAGAATTAAGAAATTCTACATAGCTTGCACATATTTGTTTTCTTTTTATTTGTTGTTTGTTTTTTCATTTGCACAGGCTACAGTTGATGCCCCCATCATGACAAGTAGGCTCTGAACCTCCCCACCACTACAACAACCATTATATCTTTTTATATATCTAGTTGTTATAAATAGATATAGTGGATAGATAATAGCATGTCATATTTAACTTAGCTGGGACTAAGTGTTTGTGGTAAGTTAAAGTTTGAATTAATGCCTTATTACTGTAAAACAGTTCGTTTTCCTGATTTGCAGGGGTATGGCGCTTAGTTTCCTTTTCCCTCCAGTTTCCTTTCCATTCCATTATTTATGCAAGTAATTAAGAGTTTCAGTGAAACAAAATAAATGAATGTGAGGAAAACTCAGATAGTGTCAGATCATATTAAGCTTTTGGTGCCAAGCATTGCACACGTGCTGGATTTTCGTGTTTGCAGCGTTTTGGTTCAGTCCAATAAAGAGGAATGTGTAGAAATCCTAAATGATTTTGTCCTTTTGATTTTTTTCCCTAGCACAGAATGTGATGTTGCCTGTTGGAATGTTTAGACATACCAAATGGCATTGTCCTTAGTGTGATTCAGAGCCCCATCCAACTCAACATCCAAATATGGTCCTATTTTTCTTTATTGAGCTGCGAGGGAGGACCTCCCATTGCTCAGATGCTAGCATGTTCTGTGTGTCCTCTTCACACAGGAGCTGTAAATACAGGCGGCGTATGACACTATCTTAAAATGATCTCAACTCCAAAAATAACAAAAGTCTTCACTTTAAGCCTGCGTAACATTTCCCAGAGACGTCAGTGTATTTCCAAAGAATGAACAAGCTCAATTAGTCATCCAGGACAAAAACAGCATGAACTGAAAGTGGGTTTTTTTGGTATTCAATTTCGTTATTGTGTGACGGGCCATTTCATTAAGCCAGTCATGAATCAGATTATAGAGATTGTGGTTGTTAAAGGACATAGTACCACTATAAATGTAGTATAGGCTAAATTATATACATCTGGTTAGAATTTTATGTCATTGGTTAAATGTGTTGACAGCAAAATAGTATGTTCTTACCACTGGAACAAATAAATTTAAATGAGGATTTTAATATTTTTGAAAAAAAAAAAAACGAAATGAATACAGGCTCCTTCTTCGTCTTGATGACTATTGGATTTGAAGATTATTCTAAGGAACATTCTTTTGATTTTAGAAAAGATAAAAATGCTGGTTAATTGAACTTTGCAGAAAGAATGGGGGTATAAAACAATATTCGTAGATTTATTGGGGGGTGGAGGGGGGGAGCTAGCAGATTTTCTTTTTTTTTGGACAGTTGCTATAGTTTCTGGATTTATTTTCATATTTTTTTTAAAAAGATGGTAGGCAACAAGCAGGGCCAAGGGAGTTACTACACCTGGCCAAGAAAGAGCTAGTAAGGTTTCAGCTTGTCATTTTGACAAGGCTATTTAGCAGTGGTTGAACAGGAAATGCAATGCTAATGAGTGAGCTTAGGCAGTAAAATCAAAGAGACCTTTATTCCTTTGTATAGATTCAAAATAACTGTTTCCTTATTTCATGGATTTGACAGATTATTCATTCAGCCATGAGCAAGAAAGTAAATATGCCCATTTTTCAGAATGCTTGAACATTTGGTGCTCGTAAATCCCCTCCCTCTGTACATTGTTTTTTTATTTTTCAACAGGGTGGTTCACACAATCGTGCAGTGAGACTTGGACATAAATGTGCCTCCATCTTTAGTCCGCCGCCTCGGTCCATAACACAGTTCGCCTCTTCGCGCTCAGGCACTCACTGACAACAAAACTGCTTCAAGCAGCAGGTTCACCGCTTGCCTTCCAGCTCCCCCCGAGCTTCATGGGTTGACCAGCAAGAACTTCAACACGCCTCCTCTTTATCCTCAGCACAACCCCGTGACCCCCCCACACCCCCCCACCCTTTTCCTACTGCCCCGGTCTGTTTACTCTGTCTTCTTGCGCCACCACCAGCGAGATGGCTTATTGTGCCCCCGGCTTGTTTGGATGTGCAATCACAGCATCACCCTCCACTTTTCAGACTTGTGGATATATCAGCAAGTAGAGTGAAAGATACAGAAGGACTGGGGGGAGGGACAGAAAGAAAGAGGACAAGCAGTCCTGAGGGGAGAGAAGAGGGATCACCCGTACCAGCAGCAGAGGGATTCACCTGTCCCACAGAGGAAGGTGGACCCCCCTACCTGATCCATCCGGTTGCAGGGGGGCACCTTGCATAGCCTGGAAGGCAACAGGGACTATGCAGCTGGGACTGGTGGCGCTGGCAATCATCTTTCTCAGCTCCATGGGTCACAGCGATGTTCTCAAGCTCTCCAAAGCAAGAAGGCAGAGACGGGGTGAGTTCTCACTTTTGTCAGTTTGTCCTGTTTGCGCTCGTTTCTTCCATTGGAGCAACGCTGCTTTTCATTTCTGTGGTCTGAGTCACTGCGGTGGACGTCTTATAAACATTTAACAAGCAGAGTAAAGATAACATTTTGTTTATTTTCCCATCATTCAGATTTGTTTTTTCAAGCCGGGTTAAGTTAGGTTACAGTGTCTCCCGAACGGCTCACTATTCCTCCTCCTTTAAGATAATGCCTCTCTTAGTTTATGTAAAACCTTTATGGGTATTAGAAATGTTTATACGGGGTCTTTTGATGCATTCACTCTTAAAGCCATTGCTCTTTGTGTCTAGTTGTGTGGGCACACAACAGAGTGAGTACCTGACAGTTCCGAGCTCTTACTTGGATCGTGCTACTGATATTGTTGTAAGCATTTTTCTGACCTCACGCAACCACAAAGACGGCGCTCAGTTCAACTGTAGTATATCTCTGGCCTCAGAGCCTCAGTGCTCAGTGTTTGTCAGCTTTGAAATAATTCTTCCTTTACACACGAAGAGCTTTCAGCCAATGCCAAGCTCGCCCTAACCTCTCAGAGCTAGAATTCATATAATACCATGACTGGCCACAGTAACAGATGTGGTGCTGATACAATCATGCATAGCAGGAGGGAAAAGCTATAGAAATGTATTCTTTTTTCCAGCATATAGCATATAGTACATTGACACTGTCATAGTTAATCTTGTGCCACTATAATGAAGACAGTAGAATTAGGATCACTAACCATACACACATGAATCCCCTCTCCAGTGTCACAGTCAGTTGAAGTTTTTGCTTTCCAGATATGGAAGATATTTGTAAAGATTTACAGCCTTTACATCTTTAAAGTGATCAGATTCGTTTTTCGTCAGTTGCAACCCCTGGTGGGCAAAATAACTGAGGACAGAGCATTTTGTTTTCTTTCCTGATGGCTTTGTGTGTTCCTCTCTGAGAATGAATTCAGTTTCAGTGATCAGACCGAAACAGTCAGAGAGGAGAGGAGATGTCGGGACTTATGCTTCAGAAGGCACAAGCTCTTTAAAAACACCATCACCTTTTCTACAAGAGTCAAGATTTCTCTGTCATCATTTGTGATATTGGGTACGGCTAGTCGGACATGCAGCTGTTCAGGGGAGAAGACTTTTATGATTTTAACTCTGAACTTTTCCCTGGGAGGCAGGGCAGGTGACTGACTATTTTTTGAATATATAGAGGTGACAGTGCACAAGGCTATAAATTAACACACTTAGCTGCTGTTTTGTCTCAGAAAGGTTTATTAGGAAAAAATATGTGCATTTTAACACATTACCTTTGTATTACACTTTGTATGTGCCTTGACTTTGCTTGTTTGGAAAATAAGGAAATTGTATTTATGTCTTAGTCTGGGATGAAGAAAGGGAAGTGTAAATACATCTGTAGTTCATTTTGATCAGAGGGGATATCTACTGGTTTGTACCTCAGTTTTCTTTTATCCAAACTGCGCCTGCCTGACCCGGGTTGTAATTGCCTGATTCAGAGTAACATGTGGTTGACTGTCTACCACAATTACCCCAATTTTTCTCCATATGAAAATCTGTTAAGGATCTCCAGCAAGATGTTTGAATGATAACGTGCTGGCATCACTATGACCATTAGTAGAGACGGGAGGAGAATAATGCATTTCACTGATCTCATCGCACAAATGTGGACAAATAACCACTTTTATTTCCTCTTAAAAATTCATAAGCAGCTGGGAACTATTTATTTCTTTTATGATGGTACACCCTCTTCTTCTGTTACCTACCTCATCGTGGCTGTTCTCTTCTTTCTGTTTACTTTATGTTTCTACAGTTAGCACTGAAGGGCCACCATCGTGCCCGAAGGGCTGTGACCGATGTTCTGAGTACAATGGGTGTATTAAATGCAAGCCCAAACTCTTCATTTTCCTGGAGCGCAATGACATCCGCCAGATAGGGGTATGCCTTGCCTCCTGTCCCATGGGATATTTCGGCATGAGGAACCCAGAAGGCAATAACCGATGCACCCGTGAGTTTTACTTTGTGTTAATGACTCCTAAAATCAGCACGGCAGGTGGTACTGGCGCATAAACAGCCTATACACATATTGAATCATCCAAATATATGTTGGCTTCAGCCAAGTCGTTACTCTGTAAAGCTCCACACAGCTTTTCTACATTACTTTTTTGAGTGGGTAAATGGAGAAAATAGAGATTCCTCCTTGATTAGTGTTCACAATTTGCTGCACAGTTTATTTTCTTATAGGATTTTCTACTTTGTCATACATAACAGCAGAACTTATTACGTCTGACAGAGTAAGACATCTGTTAATACTGAGTGATTTGATTGCAAACAAGGGCAAAAGGACAGCAAAACATAAATGTAGGTAACCTCCTGATGATTATGCATTAATTATGTTGTTGTTACTTATCCCATCAAAAAGCCAAAAATATTAAATGCAGTCACATATTTACTAAACTGTAGAAATGGTCTTCATTTTGGTTCTAAAAAGATTTTGGCTGGCTTGGTAGGCGAGCAGAGGGCTGACCACACTCTCGGTACTTAGCAAACTTAATTTGTTTTTTTTCTGGTGGCACTGATCCTGTGATTTTCAGGGAGAAGTGCCAACAATTTAGTCTGTTTTCCCTTATGTGTGGGGAGCGGACCAAAATCCTAACAAAAACATTTCTAATGCATTGTTGTTGTTTGTTTTTTTTCAAGAAGCCGTCTGTGTTTTTCATTTGGCCCTTATGTGCAGGGTTCATGTCAGGCCACAATCCACGTTTGTTGTGTCTTAACATTTAGACTTACAGTATTTTCTGATAAAAGTTTTCTTTGTGTGATGCTCTCTTTGTAAGGTTTCCGAGCACATTTACATTATTGGGCTTCTTTAAACGTGCATGTTGAATTGAAATCCAATTCTCTTTACAACATTAAATGATTTGGTTTTTCAGATTTAGACATTTCAAAGGAACCCTCAAAGAGAAAGGATGGCAATTTCATGTAAGAGGAGCTAATGACATTGAGAGATTATCTTTTTTTTGCTGTTTAAAAATGGTTTTGTTTGAAAAGTTTGTTGCAAAAGTATAAATTACACAGTTTTAATTTTCAGAGATTTTCTAAAGGATTTGTTGACATTTGCATCAAAGTCTACTTTTGCTTCTAATCTTTGTTTTCAATGCAGCATTAAATCACTGTCCTAGTTAGTTGAAAATAAGGCTAAATTTCCTCAGAAAATATTTTTCAGAGGGCCTCGGTGGCTAACCTTGGTTGTTATACAATCATCCCAGAAAGTCTTGTTAGCATTTGTCTCACTTTATAGGGTTACAAAATCCAGTGCTGTCAAATTTAGCTGTCAAAGGCTTAGGCTGTCAGGAGACAAGAACATTAGGAACCCACTGGGAGCTATGGTGTTAAATCATTTCTAATCTTGGCTTTAGACCAGTGGAGGAAAAGATATCTTGTAAGTTTGGGGCATATGAATACATCAGGCCTATATCTGAATATAGTTCCCATAGCAATGTCTGAACACAAATTTACAAATTACTACTACTGCTTTTGCAAGATGCAATGGTTTATGTGAATAAGGAGCTGCTTCTAGTGATGAAGTCTAAATTTCGGGGGATTCTTAAAGATATTGCTTCTTTTTTCCCCCTGTGGTGTTTATTATGATTGAGGAGTCATTGGATTCGTGATTAAGTTCAGAGACTTAATCCTCCATTGTCTAATCACTAATGAATGTCTCAGAGGGAATAAAGGTTAAGCTCTTTTGTCTTTGTTTTCAAGAAGAGGGAATATGAAAAGTGAATATTCCATTACAATATTCCATTAGAAAAAAAACCCAGAAGTATTAACAATAAGAAAATGTAGGTAAAAAACTAACTGAATGTTCTCTTTTTGTCTCCTCTGTTTTTCAGAATGTAAAATAGACAATTGTGAAGCGTGTTTCAATCGCAATTTTTGCACAAAATGTAAGGAGGGCTTGTATTCACACAGTGGCCGATGTTACGTCAGCTGCCCTCCAGGCCATCACACGGCCAATGAGACCATGGAGTGTGTGGGTGAGTGATCTGTCACCTTAACTTGAAACATCTTTGGTGTCGAAACTGTACTTACAAATTCATCTGAACAGCCTTATGCATTCAATTATTTGAGCAGCAACAAAGGAAGTGTAATGTTGAGAAAAATAATAGAATCTCTCTGGCTTTTCTTTTTGTTCATGTATTCCTTATTCTGTCATCATTAAAATCTATAACATTAACAGTGAAACTCTCAAAGGCCTTTGGCGTTTTGCCATTGAATACAGTGTGTTTTTAAAACAGACAACATTTATCATATGATCAGTATAAACATCTTTGATTACTTAGTAACTGCCTAAGATTGTCCTGCTATGAATCTATAGGAAAAGAACAGCAAAGAAAAGAAGAAAAGAAAAGATAAGAAAAAAAATGTTTCCACATGTGTAAATTACTTAAAATTATGATCCTGAGTTAAACCTCTCTAAAATTACACCATGGAGCAAATATTGTATTTTGAAACTTCGGACTGTTCCCTCATCACCTCATTCATCTGCATATTTCTTTTGTCCCAGGTCACCGTGCTTCAGAGTGTGAACTGGGAGAGTGGAGCCAGTGGAGTTCCTGTATGAAGAAGAACAAAACATGTGGATTTAAGAAAGGCTCCCAGACCCGGGTCCGTGTACCCCTTGTGCAGAAACACAGTCTAGACACTTCCCCTGCCTTTCTGCCCCCAGAGACCTGTGCTCCAGAGACTCACAGAAGGAAGTGTGTTGTTAACAAGACGCCATGTGCGAGAGGTAAAACAAATACACATCCAGAAAGCACATTCAGAGGGGAATATTTCATGTAGACTACAAATTTAAAATTAGGTAGTTTTAAGCTCCTCAGTTAAATGACTGTGTACTCAGATGAGTGAACAATACGCTGCATGTGTTTTGTGAAATGCCTCTGACCTTAATGCAATGACTGATGGGCCCATTACTCAATATTCAAAGACTTGCATTCCCTACACAATGTGACCCGCAGCATGTTGATTGCATTTGGTTTGGCAGATCTCTTGACATTACTGTGTGTAAACAATAAACTTTATCCAGTCAAGCAGATAAAGGGTGGACATTTTGCACTGCAAAGCTGGACTGCGATCAGACTTAAAACGAACTCAGTGAAGCTCAGGTTTTACACAGCAATGACATGTTTGCTTGTGCTCTTTTCATCCACACAGCAGCTCGCTCTCCGGTAAGTTAGCAGTCATTCTCACCACTCAGTGGCCATTATCAACTTTCACAACAGCCTCTTTCGCAGCTGAAGGCATTAAATGACAAATCTGGCATGACGTTGCAGGGAAAGTTGAATGAAAAGTGTAGCAATTGCAGCAACTTTCCTTGTTGTTGGCTTTTAAATATTCCATCCTTAGTGGTGAAGCAAAGGAATAAAACATTTATTAGCAGTGGTGCCCAGATGATAAGCCTTACAAAACAAAGGAAAATAGAGACGCTGTTTAAATCTCTAATTCATATGATTAGTTTTCTTGAACTGCAATAAGATTATTGCTAATTAAAAGTCATTACCAAATTACTTTCTTTAAATGCACTCAAATGTCAATCTCTTTAGCAGAATATGCCAATTTTAACAAGAACTTGAATTATAAAATTCTTTACAAGAGCCTTGGGACCATTAAACAAGAAGTATTTTAAGTCTTTATTGAACGGTGGCACGCTTAGGGGATTTCGGCTACAGCAGCAACATTACGCAACAACGCACAGGGTTGGCAACAGTGCAGATGTTGCAACATGTAACAGATGATATGCCCGGATACACTGTATATGAGTAAACATGAAGGTTTGGATATTCTGTTACCATTCTTTAAACTTGGAAAGTTCCTGCAGTGTTCAGAGTCTAAACAACACAACATGATCTGAACAGAACAGATCTGTGGTCTGAAGGAAGGAAACGGAGCTTGTAGCCGTACAGTGAGGAGGCACTTTACTGGACCGGCTGTGATAGCATAATTTGAGAAATGAGAAACAAATTTACTCTGTCTGATGCTTCTATTCCGGAAAATCTGTCAGCTGTGGGTTCAAAAGTATAATTAACAATGGAATAGTATAAACTGAGCTCTCTAAACAGTGTGCAAAGTTAACTCATAGTTT
>JAVQJG010103461.1:0-17928 GCA_036024015.1 Craterocephalus amniculus | reverse complement strand
CAGAAGGTTCAGACGGTTCAGAAGGTTCAGAAGGTTCGTACGGTTAAGACGGTTAAGACGGTTAAGACGGTTAAGACGGTTCAGACGGTTCAGAAGGTTCGGACGGTTCGGACGGTTCGGATGGTTCGGATGGTTCAGACGGTTCGGACGGTTCGGACGTTTCAGAAGGTTCAGAAGGTTCAGAAGGTTCAGAAGGTTCGGACGGTTCAGACGGTTCGGAAGGTTCGGACGGTTCAGAAGGTTCAGAAGGTTCGGACGGTTCGGACGGTTAAGACGGTTAAGACGGTTAAGACGGTTCAGACGGTTCAGAAGGTTCGGACGGTTCGGACGGTTCGGATGGTTCAGACGGTTCGGACGTTTCAGAAGGTTCAGAAGGTTCAGAAGGTTCGGACGGTTCAGACGGTTCGGAAGGTTCGGACGGTGAGACGTCAGTCCGACATGTCTGACGACTCTCTGCTTTAACTGAATCATGAACATGAAGTCTTTAAACAGGCGGCTCCAGCTCTGCAATGTGTCACCTGACCACTTTGGCCCCAACAACCCATTTTGAGAGTTTGTGCACTCAGTGAAGTTCTGCTCTTCCTGGAGCAAACTCCCGTCCATGAAGTCAGCGTGCAGCCACATTTGCTGCAACCCCAGTCTGCGTTACACTTTTCACCCTTTTAGTGACCAGATTGCATTTTAAATTTGCCTAATTACAGGCTATTACACTACCGACAAATTAGAGAGATTATTGGAAAATGAAGCATTAGAAGTGATGGGGGAAAGCAGAATGTGGAGTTCAGGAGAAGCGTGGTTTCTGGGGTAAACACAGGCAGACTCATGAGCGAGGTTCCAGCAGACTGACCTTAAAGCAGAGTTCCTCCCACTGACAGTGCAGGTGCTCCACCTGCTCCTGCAGCAGCAGGACATCGTCGGCGATGATGTACTGGGACAGATCCGTCTTCATGGTGTTCAGCTCTGTCAGGCTCTCAGCCCAGTCCTCCAGGGAGTCCTCGTTCTCCTGCATACCATAACACAGAGCAGCACAGCGAACCGTCAGGGACCCTCGCTCTCTGGCAGCTGCTCCCTACCGTCCCTCTGCTCTGCTCCTTCCTCCCACTGCTCTGTCACTCTTTCTCCTTTTCTCCCCGCCCCAAGAGGATTAAGGGCCACGGCTGCAGGCCGGGCTGGGGGAGGGTTGTTTTACCGGGGGGAGGGGAGGGAACTGTGGGAAGGATGGGTGGGGAAAAGGCACTGATGGGCCAGAGAATGGGCTGGGAGTCAACCTGGTTTAACTTCACTTTTTGGACTGAAACTTTCTCAAGAACATAGAAACAAACTGCCTACAGCAGATCATCTGATGTTTAGTGCTTTTTATTAGAAATTAGAAATTAGAAAAAGGTTGGAGAAGTGGACTTGGTGCTGGAAGACGCTGCTCTGTGGGTGGAAATGATACCTGGTTGTCAAGGTAACAAACCAGGCTTTCAAATGATGTATAATACAACACCAGCTGGTTTTATCCAAGCAGAGAAATAGTCAGCCAAAAACAACTTTCCTTCATTTTTTTGTGCTAAGTTTAAAAATAAATAAAATAATGTGTTAATGTGCGTTTGTCAACATGAGATGATGGTGGGATTCTGCTCTGCGTACTAACAGCTTGCATTTTTCACATTTTTCCTACAAACAAACAATGTTCAGAGGAGAATCTGCCTCTGGTGGGATCATGAAGGAGATGATTTCTTAGCTGACCTCCATGCTGCCGGTTCATCAGCAGCTAACAGAAATAAAACAGATCCTATTTTCCCCTTTTTTTTTAAGGAAAACATGAATAAAATCATTAAAAACTTTTCAAAGCATCTTCACAAACTCTTTCATTCAAGGAGTTTTGCATCTTTTTGTTTTTGCATCTTGATGTTCTGCAGCTGATGTCATCTCATCGACTCCGTCATGCAGCAGCAGTCACCAGGACCTGCTGCTGTAAATAATGAATGATATTACCCATTATTTATTTCAAACACACCTGGTTGAATACCTCTGCTGTCTGGAGGTCGGTGCCACATTCTGGCATGGACTGGTTCAGCCGGGTCTTCATGTCCTTCAGCTGCAGCATGCTGTCTGCCAGCCCGGCCTCACAGCGCTCCCAGTTCTCAGACCCAAGGAAAAGAAATCTTACACAGAGTTTCATTGAGAACAATAAAAAGCCATTACAAGCCATTGTCTTTTTACTTTGCTTAATTAATTCAGGCTGATTGGATTAAGTCAGCCGTTTGTCTTCAGACCACGTGGACAGGAGGAGGATGAAGACTCGTCCAGGCTCTTGTCCACGCTGAATTAAAACACCTCATAAATGTTGAGAAACCATTTACATGCAGCAGAGAGGGAGGCGGGTCTGCAGTCAGCTGTAAATGTGTGAATCTCCATCTTATTCATTACAATGAATGACAAAAGGAAGTGATGGAGACGGGGTGGGCTGAGCTGACTTTCCAATCAAATTCATTCACACAAGCTGATTAACACAGAGATAACCAGGGTCTCCATGAGATACACATTTAGCCATAGCCGAGCGATAAATTCACATTCTTTCTTCATGTGGGAGCTGACCCGAGGCATCTGATGTTAAAAAACCAAATACATCAAAAATCTATTTAAAAATTGTGAAAAGTAAATAATATGTAGTTGAATAATGTAAATAAAAACACCCAGAAGAACTTGCATTTATACTATTAAAGCCTGTTTGAGTGGTACAGTGTTTTGTGACACAGGCACAGCAAAGGGCAGCAGCGTCTGTGAGGATAGAGTGGCTAAAATAAGAAGTCAAGGTCCAAGTGACGACAGTTTTTTGTACACTTTGTTACCAAATTTTACAAAATGTACACTGCAAAAAACTATCTCATATTACTACTACTACTACTACTACCGTCATTTAGCAGACGCTTTCATCCAAAGCGACGTACATTTGAGAGAACAACACAAACATAAATTCAAGGAGTAGGAAACAGTTTCAGCTAAAAAATCTGTATGGTCTTGTTTTGAGCGTAATAAACCTGGCAGGATGTGTAAAATCATTCATCTCGTTTTTAGATTATACTTATCTTACAGCATGGACAGACAATTTCACTTATTGTACTCTGAATCTTCTCAATTTCAGTTTTTTACTCATGATAAGCGGACTCTTATTTGCAGTATGCTACAGAAAGATTTTCTCTGTGATGCTTCCCCTGTCGACACTAATGAGACCCCCAACTTCCCCCCCGGCTGTACTGTGAGCCCCCTCCTTGCCTTATCTCTTGCCCTGTCCCTTTCTCTCTTTCCTTCCTCAGGTATTCTTCTTCTTCTTGTGTTTCTTTGCTGAATCAGCCACGGTGCATAAACAGTCAGCATGTTTACATGATTTATTGTTTTGCCAGCGTGTGACACGGTGTGTATATCAAAACTAAGTGTCATGTGATGTCCTGGGAGAAAAGGTTTTGAAGCACGGTTTATCCGGCTCGTGACGCTGGTGAGAAGCGACTAGAAATGTTTCTATGCCATCAGGTGAGTCAAACACAGAGTTTTAAGGTCAGAAAGTTATGTAATGCTTCTTTAAAACTGTAATTATTATACTGGTAAAATTGTTTACACTAAATGTGTCTTGTCTAAACTTGCAAATGTTTTCTCTTACTTTCATATACAGCGTCAGTATTCTGCATGGTCAGAGGGCAAACAAAATGTGCTTTTGTTTGGTCAAGTTCTATATTTTACCATTTAAAACATGACCATAAAAAGTAAATGCTTTTCACATCATTACTATGAAACTGGGGGGCTGCACGGTGGTGTGGTGGTTAGCACCGCAGCCTCACAGCAAGAAGGTTGCTGGATCAAACCACGGGCAGAGTCTACATTCTCCCCGTGTATGCGTAGGTTTTCACCGGCTACTCCGGCTTCCTCCCAAACATGTGAGGTTAATTGGACACTCCCATGGAGAGAGTGTGTGTGTGAGTGATTGTCCTGTGACAGACTGGCGACCTGTTCAGGGTGTTTCCCGCCTCTCACCTGCTAACAGCTGGGATTGGCTCCAGCCCACCATTAAGTGGTTCAGAAAATGGATGGATGGACTATGAAATGTTCCAGAAACACGTTTCCCATGTGCAAAATATGTGCTTTACATGTGCAATGTGTGAAGTATGTGGTTTTTCTGCCAACGATGCATGTAAATAATTAGAATTTGTCATCTTGATAAAGAAATAAGGATTTGTAAAAAGCAAATACAGTAAACATGTATTAAAAATGCCAAATGACACCCTATTCCGCCCCAATCTCCAGGTGAAAACTTACAAAAAGCTAAAAAAAATAAAGGAAATCCTGTTGAAAGTTCAAATAAAACATTTTTAATTTCATCTTGTGAAACAATTGTGACAATGTGACTTATTCTTGCCAGATAAAAGGTGCATCTTCTCCACCACTTCTCATTGAACCTGGTCACAGGTGATTATTGCCGTGTATAAAAAGAGAAATGTCTCTGAAAACAAAGGTACACCTACTTTATAGGCAGTAGTGTATTAGAGGCAAATAAAAGTAGCAAGTATTGTCGAGGATATTGTAGGATTAAAGAGTGACAGGGACAAGGAAATCTAAGACGTACATACGGAGCTGATGGAACGGCTCCAGAGTGCAAATGTCCATCCTTCTCACCGCTGGCATGTCCTACTGCTAACGTCTCTAAAATGTCATGATTTTGCACATTCAGAGAAAACTACGCCTGCAGTTTTATTAGGCTGCAAGTTTCACTAAACTCAGCCTCAAATACATATGAAAATCAAACATAACTAAAAATTAATCTATAAATAAAAAAGACCCAAAAGAGATGATCAGAGGAATAAATATCAGAAAATTCTCAGTAACTCAGGACGTTGTTCAGTTTCTAGGCGTTTCAACCCTCGTCCATGAGACCGGGTTTGATTTTAAGCCAATTTCAAATCCAAGAGAAGCCAGAGTAGCTCCAGGATGAAGAATGCTCCCGTAAGATTCAGCTGACACAAAACCACAACACTTCCATTTCCCAAACGCTGCTGAATACCTTGATGATGGCCTCAGTGAGGTCCATCCTTCTCCCCAGCAGGCTGTAGAGGTTTTCCCACTCCTCCTGCAGCGTTCCCAGGTCCATCTGCAGCTGGGTCTGGGTCTCCTCGTCTCCCATGGAGAAGAGCTGCCGTCCGACCTCCAGAGTGTGGATGAAGGTGCTCTGATACCTCTGGAACAGCAGCTCTGTGTGCTGAGGGGCAGCGAGGAGGAGATAATGCCAAGCTGAGGTTAAATAGCTGCTGTCGGATCTTCACTCCCTATCCCATCACATCACTCGACTACTTCCCTGATAACAGAAAGGCTCAAAGAAATCCCACTAAGTTCTAATCTGGTGTGTTTCCTCTGATTTAAATACAGAGAGCAGGACCTGTTCCCTGAATGAGCGCTGTGTTGTTATAATCATCATCAATCATCTTATGTAATCTCTCTTCGCCTCTGCAGGGATCTTCCAGTTTAACTTTCAGTTCCCAGAGTCAGAACCAAACATGGTGAAACTGCATTCAGGTTTTATGTTCTTCACATGTGGAATAAAGAAACCAGCTGCAGGTCTGCTGGTTTTCCATCAGGGCTAAAAACATCCCACCTGGAGGTCCTGGAGGGAGCGTCGGAGCTGCTGCAGGCTGCAGCGGGCCGGCCCCGTGGGGGGGAGCAGGGTCTGTGTGTCCGACAGGAACCTCTGCAGCTTCCTCAGGCTGCGGCTGTATTGGTGCCAGTGCTTCAGGAGTCCCTCCACCAAGCAGCGGCGCTGGTCGGCCCGCTGCACCGCCCCCTGCCAGTGCTCTCTGAGCTGAGCCAGCTTCAGGATGAAGTCGCTCCTGGACCAGTCCAAACATGAAGAGGATATTAGCAGTCACATTGAAAGCAGAGAGGTGGACTGGGCTGCATGCTGGACGCCGTACCTGTCCTCCACCTCGCCTCTCTGCAGCAGATGAAGGGATTCACTGATGACTGAATGCAGAATCTGGTGACCGACAGAAAGCTCGGCCTGAAAGCGCTAACGGACACATCGGGTTATATTTATGTGTGGAAGGCTGGTTTTCCTGAGTCTGTTAGTGAGACGTTGCTCATGTTTGATACCTTGTGTGTGCAGAGCTGCTGCCTGAGGCCGACGTAGGAAGCAGCGACGTCCACGGCCAGACTGTCCTCCATCCGCTGCAGGAAGGACATCCAGCTCTCACACTTCTGCTCAAACGTCTGCTGCCTCAGCAGCTCCGTCTGCACCTCGCTGCACACAAACGCCTTAACTTTACATCCACTACTCACACCTACACTCACTTTATTTCATCAGTTCATTCATTCACAGCTTCATAGACAAACACAAACACCATCCACGGCTCTGCAGGTCCCAGCTTCACTGACCTGCAGGCTTCCTGGGCTCTAGCGGAGGTGTGGGCCCAGCGGTGGTTGAGGTGCTGCAGGCGGCGAGCGGCAGCGTCACCCAGCGTCAGACTGCAGCTCAGCTCATTCAGCACATCCAGGTCAGCAGACAGGCTGCTCAGCTGCAGGAGGCCAGACTGGAAACATATGGTGGCATCAGAGGGATAACAACAGTCTGACCGCCACATGCATGACATCACAGCTGAGAAAGCTGAGAGTGGGTTACGCTCCTCACTAATCTTCTTCTGTCCTCATTCATTTCTTTTCTTTTATTCTGTGTAATATAAGTTAGTACCCTATTGGAGCACATGATGTTATTAAGGTGAATATTAATACTTCAATACAAGGTCCATCCACTGGTTGGGATTATTTTAACCTGATATATCACACCTGAAACAGAAGTTACAAAATCTGTTCAACCTAAAATCTTCCAGTTCTGCAATGAAGCATATAATAAAAAGGAACTATGTTAGCTATTCAAGCTGCAAACTGGACTTTAGAGACTGTAAAATGTTGTCTTGGACATCCTGAAACCAGGTTTATTGGACATATTTACAAATAAAAAGAACAAAAAAAGTACATTTTCAACATTTATCTGTTTCAAAAAAGCTGATTCCAGTTTCACTAAATAATAAAATGTAGCCATTTGTTTTACAGCAAAGCAGCAACAATGAAGCAGGTACTAGATGCGTTCATAAATCCTGCGGTCTCACCTGGTCTGTCTGAGCCACATCCTCCAGCCGCTGCTCCCAGACATTCACATTCGTCTCCAACAACTCCAGGACATTTTCAAACTCCTGCAGCTCCTTAAGCTCCTCCTACACACAGACGCAACACATGGCACCAGGCCATATAGGTCACTGTGACATTTAGTTCACTCTGCAGGTTAGGATTACCTCCTATAAATTCTTTAAAAGCTGAAGTTGCCTATAAGAAGATGCTACTGTTTTTTCAAGTTTAAAGGTCTCTCATGTTAAAGGTTGTTAATCTGATCAAATGTCTGGAAGAGTCAAAAAGAGCCTTTAAGGGAAATAAATCAGAGGCAATCAGTCATTCATTGATGAAGTCGTACCTGCAGCTGACCCAGCCGCCCTGACAGCTGCCCGCTGAGCTGCAGGACGCCGCGTGACAACAAGCGGCACTCTGATTGGACCAAACTGGCAGCTGAAGGGTCTATGAGGCTAACCAGGTCCTTGGAGGCCTCCAGCAGCTTTTCCAGGTCAGACTGCAAAATGTCACATCTACTGACGAAACTCTGCAAAACAGAACCAGCAGAAGACGGATGTTGATGAGGTCAGACTTTATAATGAAGAAGAAAACCCAAAGAATTTAAACCGTTTCACTCCAAAGGCTGCCTTCAGAACAAAATATTTTAGATTAACTTTGTGATATACAAATACAGTTCAAATCTATAAAATGACCAAATTAAACAAATTAAAGACATTATTTTTTATGAATAAATGTAGAAATTAAATCAAATCAAATAAATCCATCCATGTATTTTCACACCTATTTATTTCAATCTAAAGCCAAATAAAATAAAATAAAAGATTCATTCATTCCCTGTATCTCTTAATCCAATTCAGGGTGGCGGTGGGCTGACCTTATCAGGTGGAAAATAAAGATAACATCATTAAATAAGATAAATAAAGATAATCCAGACATCTTTAAAAAACAAAAGCAATTTTTTCAGAATGAAATAGAATAATCATTTTTTTGAATAAATAAAAAAAAAAATCAGTTTCCAGAATTAGCTATATTTTATTTTGAAATAAAATAAAATAAAATTGTCATAGTTAATTTGCCACATTTTTTGAGGACCCCCAAAAAATCATAGATTATTACTGCTCTAAAAATAAAACAGTTTTATTTTCATCATTTTAAGGCTTTTAAGGCTAGTTTTATATTTTTTAGTTATTACATTTTGTACTAAAATGTTTTAAATAAAGTATCTTAGATGCTTTTTATATAACTTAATGTCATTCCATTTAAAGAACTGGCTGTCTCCAACCAGTGATGTTTCACAGCAAAAATAGGAAAAGAGGAAAGTCTTTAGTGGCAGAACGGAATTATCATTAACATGCACGGCGTGTCCAAAACATGACGACATGAAGACAAAGTTGAGATGACTGGTTGCTCTGGTTTAACCTCACCTGAACCTTGTGTATCTGAACCCTGACCTGCTCTACAGAGTCAGTGGGTTTGGATGTGACACTCAGCTCTGATTGGACATCACTCTGAAGTGTGTGGAGGCATTCAGAGAAAGACCCAGCCAGCAGCGTGTAAAGCTCCCAGACCTGCAGGATCTCCCAGCTCCTCTGCAGCTGCTGGCCCAGAGCTCCCAACACCTGAGTCCAGCTGGAAGACACACAGTTACTGATGATAGTCTGTGTGTGTGTGTGTGTGTGCGTGTGTGTGTAGATACGCCTGCGTGCTGGTGTCTGTCTCACCTGTCCCTCTGTCTGTCCAGCTGCTCGGTGATGACTGCAGCTGCAGCAGGACTGATATGTCCTCTGAGAGAGACGACGCTTTGACTCAGCTCTTCCCACTCTGCCTCAGAAGCTGTCGTCTCCTCCAGGAGAAGCTGCATGAAAAGCAGAGAAGCAGTGAAGCGTTAGCTGCAGCCATCCATCCACAGAGAAGTGACTCTGAACCAAAGCTGACTTATGGGCTCATCACACGGGGAGCAACAAGCGTCAGCATCTGTGTCGCACATCGGCCTCTCAGATCGCTCGTCTCTGATTTATATGACTGGTTAGGAAACTGAGGAATTTGTACATTTTCAAAGCTGTTCCTGATAGAAGTGCATCATTAAAAGTCAGAAGGTTTTGCCTGAAATCTGGCTGTTGACTCTAATCTACAAAAGAAAAAGAACCTTTTGTTCATCCCATGTTACAAACAAGGAAACAGTGTTGTCGTCACCGAGCTCAGCTCATAATATTACAGTGCTTTGATTGGCTGCAGCTTCTCAGCGCTGAACTGGACGAAGCAGGATAGAAAATGAGTAACAGACTTGATACGGGTATAACCATTGAAGTATCAAAGTGTGGGAAAGTGGGACACAGGTACAATAATCTGATCCTCCACGGTGAAAATGTCTGCAAACTGGTCAGCTCTCATCTCTTTGCCCGGTCACTGAAACCCTCTCTGATTGGTTGGAGTACCAGCGACAGCTACTAAAGTAGAAGAATTTTTTCTTTTTGTGTGGCGTTGCAAGCCCCCGAGTGCACGTCTGTGTGAACGAGCTTGAAGTTTCACATGCATGAATGTTGCCCGTCGCTTGGCTGCAGGGGGCAGGTGATGTTCGCCTCATCGCGCAGGTTCCATAGGAAATGATGGAGAAGGAGGGACCTTGGGTGTGTCGAGCCCATTCCTTGTATTAATTCCCTTCCAGAGGGACTCATAGTTAAAAAACAGCCCCCATACACCAGCACACAGGACACATAAACCCTCCCTGCTCCAGATATCGTAGTGTTCCAGCTTCGTATTAATCTCAGATAGGTTGTACATATCCAGATTAAAACTAGAAAGTAATACCTGAAGCTCCTCGTGAAGGCATTTCTGTGCCTGCAGGCAGAGCGGAGGGCTGCAGTGATGAGCCAGAGTCTGAGAAGTTTGCAGCGTTTTCAGCACCATGCTGTTCCGTTTCTCCTCCGTGATGCTCCACAGTTTCTGAGCCTCACTCAGTCTCTGCTTCACTGATTCAGCCTGGAAAGGAGGAGAATGATCCCAGAGCAGGTATACCAGGAGGTAGAACATCTTTTTACTCTCTGCTCTTGGTTTACCTACCAGTTGTGTAAGAGCTGCGCAGGCCTGGATGGATTTATCTGTCTGAGGGATAAAATCACACCATCTGTCTCTGATTTGGTCTCTGAGCTCCCGAAGAGCTGCACACCTCTGCCCAATCTTCTCCTCCAGGTCCTGAGACACAGCAGGGTTTAGACTAAACAATAAGCATGTGTGAAGCAGTCACTCTGTGCATCTGAGTGTTCCTCTGACCTGGATCATGCTGATGTTCTTCCTCAGTTCCGTCTGGCTGCTGGGGGTCTGGGCCGAGACGAGCCGGAGGTTCTGATCTGTGATCCAGCCGTGGATCTGCTGCAGGCGCGTTTCCAGCTCTGCTCTGTCCCTCAGCTCCTGATCCACCATGTCAACCTAAACACCGCACCAAACATCACATGGATGTGATCAATGCTTTGATCCCTTCCAGAGAGAAACGTCAAATCTAATCACTAACAAATGGATTAATCACGTAAATACTGTGGATATATCTAGATAAAAAACACCAAAGTAGTTTACATGGATTTGCATATTTTCATTATAACATGAGTACAATGACAGTAAAGGATATTCATTCATTCATTCAACTCACATCTGTTATTATTCCATCAGTAAATACATTCATACTTATCTATTTCCCTGTTAACCCCTGAATTTATTTACAATTATATATGGCTAAATAAATACAGTAAAGAAAAAAAAAACAAGAAAAAAGACAGAAAGAAAATCAACTACAATTAATTTAATTAATAATCAAGAATAAAGATTCCAAAAATAAATGGATTTATTTATTTATTTTTTTACATGCTGTAAATGTGAAAGTGTTAAAACTTTGATGAACCTTACCAATGCCTGAAGATCGGTGTGCAGACTGAGCCACCTGTAGCTGAGGCCACCCTGCTCCTCTGCAAGCTGGTTGCAGTCATAGCGCCTCCCTTGGCCCTTATCAGTACTACAAACCAGTAAAGGCTGATTAACATAGTCCAGGGTGGCCTGATGGGCAGACATCTCTGTCTGACACTCCTGGGAATAATGTAGGGGATGGAGAGAAATTCGTTGGACACATAAACACGCAAACAGACAAAAACCTTTTGCAGGATCTCACAGGATTTGTGGTACATCTGGTAATAATAAGCTAAATGTCACCTTGCAGTGTTTCAGGACCCTGGTCAGATCAGCGCTGGTGCAGACATTCTGCTTGATGCTGCTGTGATGCTCCTCCAGCCGGGACTCGGCTGCTCCCAGCCAGGCCTGCAGCTCCAGCAGCACCTCCTGCTGGGTCAGCCCCTCCATCCACAGCTGCAACCAGACTTCATTACTTATTCAAACACTTCTTGATGCTGCAATTCATTAGGTTAATTTGATGAGTAAAATTTGATAAAAAATATATTTCAAGTGCAAATGAACATGAATGAAAATGAAGAGATGTAGAGTGAAGGGAAAGCAGGCAGATGGGCACGTAGTAGGAGTGAGACTGTGGCAGCAAAGAACAGAAAATAACAAGTAAAGGAAGAAGAGGAGGCTGGACAAAGGGAAGCTGAAAAGAGGATGGGATTGAAAGCTGGAAGAAGAAAAGCTCAGCGAACCATGAGATCAGAATAGAGAAAGAAGCAAAGAGGAAATGAGTTGAAAATAGAAGATCCAGACGGAGACATAGGTGGATGGAGGGGACATGGTTTCACGCCAATAAGGGTGAGAAGAGTCCTCTGGATGGTATTGTGCTGCACAGTGGGGAAACTAATAGGAGGCAGGAGGACTGGGGCTTGATTTCTGCAATACCAAACTCCTCTGTATCACACAGGAAAGGCCAGAAAAAGCTGCTTCAGGCTGCTTTTTATATTTAGGAATACGTAGAAAGAAAAGTATTTCATCATCATGGTCGGAGATGCAATCTGAAGTTCTGATCACATTTTTCATCATTTCAGCAACTCAGTTTGTATCTGGATTAAATGTATTCATCAGAAGCAGCAGCATACTGTTCGCTCCCGGAGCCGCCTGTCAGTCAGTCTGCCAATGACTTACTTTACTACTCCAGCTTTAGACTTTCAGAGCTGGAATAGCCTCAACTTTTAGTTAGTAAATCACAACCAGAAGTACTTTTTTTAGGATCTCCTAATAAAAACAATAGTGACATGCTCTGAGAAGTTGCATCTATCTAAGCTCCCTGCAGTGCAAAATCCTCTTGCACATAAAAAGGTAGCAATGGATACAGCACAGGCACCAACGAATACCTGGTCTTCATTTTATTTTACACCCATTGACAACATCTTCTACCGGCCGTTAACCTGTAAAAATCTCTATTTCTAAGGATAAAGTTATAATGAAGAGTTTGGATTAACAACACTGGGAATTTTTAATCAGATTACAGTAAATTCTGTGATGTCTGAAAGATGTTTAAACTGTTGTAAACATTAGGGGTGCAGATTAAAATTGATTCACATCAGGATTGCGATTCTTATCTATGAAGATTCTGAATCAGTTTTAAATTTCCAAGAATTGATATTTTAGACTTTGAGAGGCTGCTTTAATAAACCAAACCGCCGACATTCAAACTAGCTGATTGTTTTGTAGAGTTGGCGTTCATGCTGTTGTGCACAGTGCTCATCATTGCATCCTTCAGCAAGATGCTGATATTTCTAGAAAGCTCATTAAATACCCAGACAAGCTGAGAAATGTCCTGACCTTGTGCAGAGCTTGTTGGATGACGGGCACATCAGTCAGCAGGCCGGACCAGTCCAGCTCCAGCTGCCTGAGCTTAGCATCTACAGAACCGAGATCTGGGTCTGAAGTCTGGGACTGGGAAGTCGGCAGATCCGCTTTATCCCTGATTGAGTCTCCCTCTGCATTCCTCAGTAAGACCAGCTGCGTCGCCGTGCTCATCAGCATCAGCCTCAGCTCAGATTTGGCCTCTAGCTCTTTGGTTAAAGCCTGAAATATAAGTAAGTGTTCTGTTATATTCAGTTCAACAAATACACAATAATGAGAGTAATGTTGATGTCAGACAGTTTGCTCTGAGTTGGCCAGTCTTGTTACATTTAGTCTTTTACAGCCTCATTTATATTTTATGATGTTCATCATGTATTTTCTGGGTGGAGTTTGTTTCCTTCTCACCACAGACTGGACGAAGTGGTCACGCCTTTGTTGAGGAGTCATCTGCTCGCTGCTCGAGACGGAGAACTGATTCAGTTTGTCAGCCAACTCTCTCGCCCCGGTCATCCAGCTAGTAAGCACAGCACTGCCGTGAAGAAATCTGCAAGTTAACAGAGAGGTAGATATTGTAAATATTGGCCCGAGTATGTGCAGTCAGAACATAGGCTAACACAGTCACAGGAAACACAATCTCACCTGCTCCTCAGTTTCCTTTTTCTGTCACAGCTGGTGCGTTCATGCTCCAACTTCCTGAGTAAAGATTTCCAGCGTGCCTCCAGTTTGAAGGTGGACACATCCACTCCATCACAGCCCGCCCTGTGCAGGTGCTGCCCCGCCTCCAGCATCTGGCTGAACCGTGCTTCCTTCTCCACCAAACTGCAGCACACTTCCTGTCAAAGACATAACAAAGCCATCGTCAGCCTTGGGGATGCAAAGAATCCGTACGCTTTAAATGTCCCTACAGCAATTTTTTCACAACTTATTTCCTGACTGATGCGACCTACACAACTGGTAACTGGCAAGGAAACAATAATTGTTTACTTGCCTGTCAGACAGGAGTTAATTTGATTTCTTGTTTTGCATTTTAGTCCGTCCACAACTTAGCGGGTGGCGGCCGATTTTCCGACAGAATGTAGGCTCCTGAATGCGTGCTCGAAGCAGTTCCTACATCAGCCTGGCCATTTGGTCTCTACATTTGTGATAATTTAGGCTGCATCACATATGATCTTCACAGAATGGCATGCTTAAGTTTATTGTGATATACACATTTCCAGGCTACAAGATCTGAAATGTGGTCATATTTTAAATCTGGACATTGATGCTGTGAGAGGATTTCCTAGTTACGTAGTCTCCTTCAATATTTGAAGGCGCGATAATAGGAATTTGAGTCCCATCTATGCATCGTAGGACATTTGGAAGCCCTGAAAAATGGCAGTTAAGCATGGTGATGTCGTAGCAGTGGGCTATTAACTGAATTTTATATCTACAAGTCAATCACCTAAAATCCTGTGAAATTCTTTTTTGATGGTCCTTACAGTTCTGTGTCCCGGGAAACTACCATCATCAGTAACAGCTGTTTTAATGCAAGAATGACTTTTCTCACAGCTCTGCACACTGTTGCTTTTCCATAATGCTCTGAATCGGCAATGTTATACAGAAATGATTAATTTGCATAAAAATGTAGAGTGAAGCATAAAATTAGCTCAGATGTGAGAGCATGTCCATGGTGTGTGAGTTGTTTAATGCCGGATAATATTATTCTCAATTATTATTAATAATAATTATTATTAATAATAATCATTATGAATAATTATTGTTATAATTATTAAGATAAATTATGCCGTCAGATGAAAAGTGGTAGCGTTCGATCAGAAACTCTTCTGGAAACACCAGAATATCTAATGGTAAGGCATTTCTAATTATTTGGGCTTAGATATCAAGTGGATTCGGAAGGAACGGGCAATCCATGTCAAACCAGTTTCCTTGTGTGGGAGGAGACGGGTAGAAACTCAGGGTTTCTTAAAGAAATTTTCGCTTGTTGCTCCCTTAAACAGTCAGGGAGGCGTCAGGATGCCCCCTGGACGCCTCCCTCGGGAAGTGTTCCGGTCATGTCCCACCGTGAGGAGACCTCGGGGTAGACCCAGGACACGCTGGAGGGATTATATCTCTCGGCTGGCCTGGGAGCGCCTTGGGATCCCCCCGGATGAGCTGCTGATGTGGCTGGGGAGAGAGAAGTCTGGGCTTCCCTGCTCAGGCTGCTGCCCCCGCGACCCGACCCCGGATAAGCGGAAGATAATGGATGGATGGATGGATGGATGGATGGATGGATGGATGGATGGATGCTCCTTTAAACACATTAGGGCTCCAAAACACATTAGGGCTGGGACAAAGGCTTTCCTCCCGATTCCTTTACGATTCTTTGAGTGCCGATTCGTGATTGTTGGATATTGAAGATTTTTGTGGAGAAAAACAAAACATTTTACATTTTTGCTACTTTTTCTTTTTCTTAATTTAATTTAGGAAAAAACAGCCCAGTAGCCAGACCAACTTCCTGCTACTACAATGCCTGACAACACAAGTAAAAAAGATGAATAAAAACTATATTAAAAATGAAAAAAATATATATTACTTTTTTTTTTTTTTGCATTTATTTGAAAAAACAAATTTATTTAATGGAAAAATCAAATTTTAATATACATATAACATCACAGGGGCTCACCAAATAACATGCAGACATTTCATCCAGGGCACCCTCAGTCTGGAGAGTGCTACCATGATCCTATTTGTGAATACATCCAGATATTACATAAACATAAACATTAAATTTCTCAGGAATGCTTTTAATGTGCTCGGTCCTGCATAGGCCAACATCTGACTGGCACTCACTTGTCTGATAACCCTAGTTGTATCCTTATAGTATCATTGCAAACAACTTGTAAAGTGTGCATGGAGATTTTTTATAAGAAAACCATAAATGGACAGTGTAGAAAGCAGAGCAGTATGCTTTAAACAGGGAAACTTTGACTTGAGTGGAGCAAAAACTAAATTTACATGCATTAATATTTGTGTGTGCATGTAAATTACAATGCTTTTGCTGCATACTGCATACCATCCTCTTAGAAGCTGCTGCAGCCCAGCACTACTTCGACAAGATCATCTGCATAAATTGAATGCTTCACCAGCATTCCACCAACCCAACAGTTTTACAACCATTTAACTACACAGACAACTCATTCACATACAGATTGAATAGAAAAAGGACAAGATTCCATCTTCCCTGACACCATTGGCCCCTCTAACAAGCAAAGGCAAGGCAAAACAAGTTTATTTCTAAAGCACATTTAATGTACATTACAAATTTACGGTGCTTTAGATACAAACATTAACAACTGCAGGGTGCAAAAAGCAATAAAAGATAATTAAAAACAAAATTAGAATCCCAAAATAGGGAAAATAAAGACAGATAGAAACCCAAAGAGAGAAAAATATCTCTTATCATAAAAGGCTTCAAACAGAAAAGTTTTTAACTCTGATGTAAAACTGCTGACAGTTTCAGCAGACCTGCAGCTTTCTGGGAGTTTGTTCCACATGTGAGGAGCATAAAAACTGAACGCTGCCTCTCCGTGTTTAGCTCTGACTCTGGGAACTGAAAGTAGACCTGACCCTGATGACCTGAGCAGTGGTTTGCAAAAGACGGCTGCCGGCTAAACAGCGTCTTGAGTCCAGCCGGCTACTCGTTACCAGCCGGGCTATCGGCATGGTGACGGCCGGCGTGAATGATTCACTCACGGGTTATTTTGGCTCTGATGCATCCGATTGTATTTCCTTCCTGTCTCTGTGCCTGGAGCATGGTCCCTCCTAAAGACAGGTTAAACTGTGTAACAGCCAATCAGCTGCACCTCCACCATGTGTGTTTGTGTGCTCCGGGTAGAAATCTGTAAGCAGGCTAACATGGTGGTAAGTTCTGACAGCTCTGTCCGCTGGTGTTTAAATAAATATCACAATCCTTTACAACCCATGAGCAGTAATAATGTTAGTGAAAGATAGGGATGGTGAAACCGAAGCCTCGTGAAACACAGAGTTACTTTGACATATCTGCCCTGAGATCGACTCACTGTGTCGACACGTTTCCAATTTGAAATAGCTCCATCTGCTGGCTGCGTGTGTCTGATGAATATGAGGGGAAGCGCGACACAGATTCAAGATCTTATTACAGTCGCGGGGCTCCTTGTCTCTAATATCCAGCTGTTTAACAAGGAAATGTTCTGAGCGCTAATTTATTTGTTTTTCCATCAATATTCAGCGTCAGTCTGTGTTAGAGGAGAAAGAGTGTTTATGCAACTGACAGTGACTGTGTTATAAAGTAAAATGGTATTAAAATAAGACCCCAAATGGAGAGAGACAACAAAAGATCTGTGTTTCCCTCGCCCGGACGCGTGTTACCGGGGCCCCCCCCTGGAGCCAGGCCTGAGAGGGGGGCACGCGGGCGAGCGTCTGGTGGCCGGGCCTTTGCTCATGGGGCCCGGCCGGGCCTAGCCCGAAGAGGCCACATGGGCCCCCCTTCCCATGGACCCACCACCCACGGGAGGGGCCGTTGGGGTCGGGTGCATTGTGAGTCGGGCGGCAGTCGAAGGCGGGGACCCTGGCGGTCCGATCCGCGGCTGCAGAGGCTGGCTCTTGGGACGTGGAATGTCACCTCTCTGGTGGGGAAGGAGCCTGAGTTGGTGCGCGAGGTTAAGCGGTTCCGGCTAGATATAGTCGGACTCACCTTGACGCACGGCTTGGACTCTGGAACCCGAGTCCTTGAGAGGGGCTGGACCCTTTTCCACTCTGGAGTTGCTCGCGGTAGGCGCCGAGCAGGAGTGGGCATATTGGTTGCCCCCCGGCTTGGTGCCTGCGTGTTGGGGTTTACCCCGGTGGACGAGAGGGTAGCCTCCCTCCGCCTTCGGACGGGGGGACGGGTCCTGACTGTTGTTTGTGCCTACGCACCGAACGACAGTTCGGAGTACCCACCCTTTTTGGGGTCCTTGGAGGGAGTGTTGGAGAGCGCTCCTCCCGGGGACTCCCTCGTTCTGCTGG
>JAVQJG010103456.1:0-38081 GCA_036024015.1 Craterocephalus amniculus | reverse complement strand
TTTTTGTTTTTTTGGGAATAAAAAATGCCCCCCCCCCCCCCCCCCCCCATTTCAGCTTAGTTGTGTCCATTTAGTGGCTGCAACATTAGTAGGATGTTTGGGTTTAATTCCCGGGCACTTCCATTACAGTGGAGAATAGACTGCAGGCATCCACATCATGTGTAACTGGTTTCCTCCTTTGGAGGAAAAAGTTAATTAGATGTCCATGTTTTACATTTTGTTCAAACCTGTTTGAGGTTAAAGATGTGTTTACTGAACATGTTCTCTTTCTCTCACATTTCTCTTCTTGTCTTTTCAACTCCTTCCATGTCCATCTTTTGGTGAACTGCTAAAGGGCGAGCGGTGCACAAGTGTATGTATATGTTTATTTGCATCCACTAATTACCTCACTTTGAATTAACCCCTTTTTTTCTTTAGGTAGAACTCTGTTTAATGTGATCTGTAGAATATTTCTGTCAGAACTAAATCTGGAGACATCTTACATGACCCTATGCATGTTTATGAAAAGAATGAAATAATAGAAACAGATTTGAAACTTTTTCTATCAACTTTTATCAGTAAATTTATGTATTTTGAAGTAGTTTTATAATAGTTGGAAAAAAATTATACATTCATTCTTAGTTGGCTCAATCATGCTTTTCCCTCCCTCTCCCTTGCCTTCACTGCTTCTCATACCGCATTGTTATGTATTATCAAATTATGTGGCCAGGTCCCAAAAGAAAAAGATGAGATGGTGGAGCAAGAGTTCAACCGACTGCTGGAGGCCACATCTTACCTCAGTCACCAGCTGGACTTCAACTTCCTCAACAACAAACCTGTTTCTCTGGGACAAGCCCTGGAGGTGGTTATACAGTAAGTATAGTGGATGCTGCACCAGGTCATGGTTGCAGAAAGATCATGTACATTTGGTCCAAAAAAATAAAAAATGTACAGAGATGCAAACAAATATCTTTTAAGCATTTGTCTGTGTGTGCAGGCTGCAGGAAAAGCACGTAAAGGATGAGCAGATTGAACACTGGAAAAAGATTGTAAAGACTCAGGAGGAACTTAGGGATCTTCTCAACAAGGTGAGCAGGAATTATTTTTCTGCAGGCAGTTTGAAGTCACCGTCTCATATAACTTGGATAACTATTTACTATTTTTTTTTCTTTTTTTCTTTTAACCCCACATCTTAGATGGTGTCCACAAAGGAGCGAGTTAAGGAGCTCCATCAGCAGTATAAAGAAGCGAGTGAAGTCAAGCCGCCCAGGGATATCACAGCGGAGTTCCTGGTGAAGAGCAAACACCGCGATCTGACCGCACTCTGCAAAGTAAGCTCCCCAGCTTCACAGCGTCGGTGGAGAACATCACAGCGGAGCTCCTCCTCCTCTTTACATCTCACACACTTCCTACTGTCAATCTGCAAGCAGTTATTTTAACAGCTCGCCCAGACCCAGTTCCTGATTACGTCCTCAAATCTGTGAGAGCTGGCAGAGAACTCGCTGCTGTAATTCAGATACATCAAAGTAGTCACGTTTAAAAACTATCAAATGTGTTTATAGTTTCTGGGCTTTCATTTGCTGTAGTTTAAAGATTCCTTGTAGATGGTTAGTTGATGTATCCAAAAATCAGAGAGAAAAAAACTTTGAGCTGAAGGGCATCATTTGTTAAACAATAGCAGATTTGCATCAGTGAAGATGTACCTGCTACTTTCCAGACTTCTGCATCAGGCTCGACGCTTCACAAAGTTTAAATGCTGTTTCTTTTAAGTAAACCAGACAGACTGTGTTTAAGTTGTTTAATGTCCTGCTAGGATGTGTTATTAGTGAGTACTGCGGTTTTATTTTTGGTGAGAATAAATCACCTCCGCTGCTGTGTGCGTGTGTTTTAGCTGGTTGGAACACAGCTGCTATCTGAACTTCACTGTCTGAGAAACCACTTCAAGGCTTTGAATCATGCTCTGACTGTCTTTTTATGTTTGTAGATTTATAAACACACTTTGAACAGAGCAGACGGAGTATTTAACAGTGTGTGTTCTCATAACATGCATTTATGACTACACCATATAACCCCAGTTTAAAGCCAGTAAGGGAATTCCTGTGCTACTTTTAGTGCTTTTCTCAGGACAGATTGCTAGTTTGGAGCCTGTATCTGGGTCCATCTTAGTAGGTGGTATAAACAGACCTTGAGCTGTTGTTCTAGTGTATTCTGTGGTGAACCGATGAACAGGTTGAGTCAGCCCTCTGTGTCAAAGTCGTTTGTCCTTTCTACATGACCTGAAACCCGCTGGGTGTGTATCTTATGTGTTTACACACGCCTCATACGCTATTCTAGCTTAAAACCAGACTTAAATGTCGCTTAAAAATACACTACTGCTTCATTTATTTTCAGTGTCACTTTTTAAAAAAAAAAAAGATGTTTACATAAAACGATGACCAAAATGTTTTTAAAGTAATTATTCTTGTTTATCTGTACAATTTGTGTCTCTAAACAGGAATATGATGACCTGGTAGAGATGCAGGTGAAGCTTGAGGAGAAGCTCCAGGAGTTGGAGGCCAATCCACCCAGGTGGGCATCCTTTAGATGTTTAGCTTTACCTTCATTTTTACTCCTTCCTGAATTCTGATTAATTTCCAGTGTAACAGAGCTCAGATTTCCCAGTTCGTAGGCAGGGCTACAAGCTTTTACATGACCACGTCAGCAGAAAACATCTGCTTTTGTCAGAGCTCATTTGAGACACCTGACAATTCTGAAGCTGAAACTTTTATACCAAATATGTGGGTTATGTTTGCCTCTAAAAGATGGCAAATATCTGTTGAAAAGCTTGAAAAGAACAGTTTAAGCTTGGCTAGCTTTTGCTTTTTCTTGCTGATCCAGATTGAGTTTAAAAACTAGAATTAACCATATTTCTGTCTGTACAACCCAGAAAAGTCTGAACTGAAACTGTATTTGAGTGGAACTGAGCACAAACTCAGTAAAATGCTCACTATTATTATTTTTTAGTAATATAACATTATATTGATCCCAGTAACTTCGTGTATTTTATTTAAACCATTGAATAAAGATAGTTGGCTTTACTGTTTATGAAAGTATTTGCTTCACCACAAAAGTTATGCCCTGTGGAAATGTCACCTTCTTTATTTATAGTTCCTGAAATGTGTTATAAGATGTTTTCAGGTTAACATCTGAGTTGTTCTGGCGTGTGCAAATGTGTCTCTCTCATGTCTTAATAGCTGCCATCTCTCTTCTTCCTTCTTTTCCACAGTGATGTTTACCTCTCGTCGAGGGATCGGCAGATCCTTGACTGGCACTTTGCCAACCTGGAGTTTGCCAACGCCACACCCCTCTCCACCCTGTCTCTTAAGCACTGGGATCAGGTATGTACACAAACAATTTCAAATGTCATGCAGGTGTAATGCAAGATGTGTCAACGCTGCAGAGGCACTAGCTGGTTTAACTTTGAGACGCTTCAGTAAGTCAGTTTAACTTCATCTAAGGTTAACGGATGATCAATGTCTCCGCAGGATGATGATTTTGAGTTCACTGGCAGCCACCTGACAGTAAGAAATGGCTACTCCTGTGTTCCTGTGGCCCTTGCTGAGGGTTTGGACATCAAACTGAACACGGCGGTGCGACAGGTCCGATACACAGCATCCGGTGCGTGCACTCTGTGAATGTGTGACCTTTTTTAAAGTGAAGAGTCCCATAAGAAGTCATACAGCTGCAAAGTGTGTATATAAAGATTATTATGTTTCCTCTTTAGGCTGTGAGGTGATAGCTGTCAACACCCGCTCCACAACTCAGACCTTCATATACAAGTGTGATGCAGTGCTGTGCACGCTGCCCCTTGGTGTGTTGAAGCAACAGCCCTCTGCAGTCCAGTTTGTTCCCCCCCTGCCAGAATGGAAGACATCCGCCATACAGAGGATGGGCTTTGGAAACCTTAACAAGGTCGGGCTTCTATCAGACACACACACAGCATGTTTCATGAGCTGTTAAGACTGTTTTCCTTCCTCAGATCTTAATCCTGCTCCGACTATATTCAGTCTGAATATGTTGGATATGAATTCCAAACGATAAATCATAAATGGAACTTTGTTCTTTGGGAGGTCGTTTCTGTGCTGTGTCATGCTGTGAGCATGACCCCCAGCTTCTGGAGGGCTCCTGCTGTCAAACTGTATTATTTTCATTGGAGGTTTATTATTTACTGCTGGCAAAAAGTGGCGCCACTCACCTGCTGTATCCAGACCTTTTCCTTTGTGTGGTTTAGTTTTCTTTTCATACATCAGTCTCGGTGTTCTCATGGAATCTGTCATTACGGATTTTCCCGTAACCGGAGAATAAAAAGCATTTCGTTGCTCCTTCATATTTCTCCGTGCAGATGGAGGTGGAGCCCAGCGCCTGTTTGTGTAAGAATAGTAATCCGGTGCTCTTCCTGCGTCACTGCTGACCCGCCGGCTCTCTCTCTGTTGCTCAGCATCATCTGCAGCAGGATCGTTTATCTGCTGGTGCTGCTGCAACAGAGAATACTGCATTATTATGCAACCTGAGCTGCTGTGCATGTCCAGCAGGGGGAGCTCCATCATGCACGTGGTGGTTGTTCTGATGGCAGTATATGTGCTGAACATGAGATTATCCTTACAGACAGCTACACTGTAATAATTGAATGATAAATGATTGTTGTGTGACTTCTTGTGTTCCTCCCTGTATAAAGGTGGTGCTGTGTTTTGACCGCGTGTTCTGGGATCCAAGCGTTAACCTGTTTGGTCATGTCGGCTCCACAACTGCAAGCCGGGGCGAACTCTTCCTCTTCTGGAATCTTTATAAAGGTAATGAGATCAGCATTGTGTCACATGTGGCAAATGCTTGTTTTTAATCAGCATTTTGCTAAGTTACTGACACCAGTATAAAGTCAAACGTTTGGACCGAAATGATGGAAAATGTAAAGAGTTCAATATTATTTCATGAATGTAGGACATTTAAGTAGAATCAAGCTACGGTAATTCCTCAGTTCCAAACCGTTTGACACAAAAGTTAACAGTGGTGGGCACACTACAACATAAACATGCCAGTGCTTAATAACGTGTCCTTTTGTTAGGTGTTATCTCGGCCTGATATCAAAATAAACAGTATGGTTTGATGAAGAGGACTGTTTGAATAGAAGTTGCCATTGGACCAGAATATTTAGTGGATAATCACCTTGTTGGTGTTCTACTTTGGAAAGCTGCACATGTGAATTTAAAAGTTAGAAAGTCTAATTAAATTCTCCTGTAAAGGATTTAGGGCTTTTTAGATGTATTCTGACAGCAAACAAAAAGCGCCATATTTAGCATTTTGTTTTTGTTTTTTAAAAATTGATATATTTTTCTTATTCTTTTTTTAGCTCCAATCCTGCTCGCTTTAATGGCTGGAGAGGCGGCTGGCATCATGGAGAATATCAGTGATGATGTCATCGTTGGCCGCTGCCTTGCAATTCTCAAAGGAATATTTGGAAGCAGCGCTGTACCTCAGGTATTTTTGCATCTATTTATTCTGTAGTCCGGTATGTCAGGCCTTCTTTTATTTTCCTTTCTTCATTCTAAGTTCTTTACACTAATCAAATCCTTACTGAAAAACTGTGCTTCTTTTAATCCTACATAGCTTTCCCAGTCTTCCCCCCCCCCCCAATATTTCAAGTGGAATTCATTCCTGATTCAGCCCTGTAACCACCACACGGATAAAATATGTGAAAGCACTCGCAAGCGGAGTCGCATCCAAACCACCCGTCATTATAAGTCATTTGCTTCTGGTTTCAAATGGGCTAAAACTCCCATGCATGCAGGCCAACGCTGGAAACGTGCACCATCCAGCTGTTAACGGGTCCCTCTTATATCATCATGGAAAACTCCTAAAAATGTGGTGTTGTCTGTTGCCATTACAGCCAAAAGAAACCGTGGTCACTCGCTGGCGCGCAGATCCCTGGGCGAGGGGGTCGTACTCGTACGTGGCGGCAGGTTCTTCAGGTAACGACTACGACCTCATGGCGCAGCCCATCACACCCGGCCCAGCTATACCCGGAGCCTCGCAGGTGAGCACAGAAGCAAAGAGTCCTTAATATAGCCGCTTGTGTTTGGATGAGTCAGTGTGTGAGAAAGTGAGAGGGAAGCGATCCCAGCCTGCCCACAGTGTTCAACCAAACCAAAGCGAAGCACTTTATTGCCAACACAGATGTTTTTTTTGGTTGTTTTGATGTTGGCACTCAGATCAATGCGAACAAGTTATGTGTTGAGTGAAGAGCTCTGAGATGTGACTGCTACCTTCCTTCCCGCCACCACCATTCAAGCTCCGATTCTTCTGTTTATTTATTTATTTTTTATTTTTTTAGTACATTGGATTAATTCTAATTCTATGCTTTTTCATTTTCTTCCCAGCCCGTCCCTCGTCTCTTCTTTGCCGGCGAGCACACCATCAGAAATTACCCCGCTACCGTTCACGGCGCCCTGCTAAGTGGCCTTCGAGAGGCCGGACGCATCGCGGATCAGTTCCTGGGCGCCATGTACACGCTGCCCCGACAAGCCACACCCACCGCCACCAGCAACCCTCAGCAGGCTCCGCCCACGGCCAGCGTCTAAAACGGCTGCGTACATCCTGCCAACGGACTCTCAGCAACTTCAGCAGTCTGTTTAACATTTACTGGAATTGGTTTGTTTTCCTCACTGGGGAAAATTGGCTAAAACTGAGTAAATAAATAGTTTGCCTACATTTGAAGAAGAGAAAACCTTTTCAAAGACTGGGCTTGTGTCATGACACAAGAAAACATTTCCATTAACTCTCTGAACCTTTATAAATGTGATCTCTCCATTTTAACAGTCAGAAGCACATGTTTACTTTCGGTTGTTGGAATGACTCGATGTATTTGACCTTGCGTGGTATTTGCTATTTATGAGCTCTTGTATAAAGTTAGAGGGATGGCTGAAAACCTCCACACTAAATGAACACAAAACTTTCATACGTTATTCTCAGCAGGTGACCAACGCAGTAGCACATCCTCTTTACTAAAATATTTGCCTTTTTAAAAGAGAGAATTTTCCTTCTGTTGTTACACTAGAGGTCTTTCTTGGTTCTCTAAAGCTAAAAATATTAATCTATACTGTAGCTGTATGCCTCGTACATTTAATTCTATAATTTAGGCAGAAGAGTGTAGTTAGAAAGTGTGAACTTAAAGCTAAAAAAAGAATATGGCTCTGTTAAAGGAATTGTGAATGTGTGTGTTGCTATTGCAGGTTTAAAGTATTTTCTTGCTTGTTGACCTATTTTGTTTTATATTGCCATGTTTTGTTATTAAAAGACACAAATGCAAAGATTGAGTCTATTTCAAATGAAAAAGGATTTAATATTTAATATTTATAGTTATTAAACTATTAATACATGTGTGTAGAAAAGTAACATGGCAACTTCTGCTTTGACCTCCCCCTGACCCCCTCCCCCTTCGTTCTGGGTCTGGCTGCCTCCCAGGGTCTGTGGTGCTGTTTTTGTTTGAGAGGGAGAACGAGGGGTCCCTGGCAGCATCCCTGCATAATGGGGGATCTGATTAATGTGGAAGGGGGTAAAAATGGTCAGCCTTGAGCTACGGGTTCTGTAGCGCTGTACGTCAGGGCTGCGTTCGAGGCCTAGTTTTTCTCTCAGCACCGCGGTTATTATCGCGACTTGTTGATGTTTGATGTTACAACAGTAATTTGACCTGCGGGGGGTTTGGGCTGCAGAATTTAGATATTTTCACCTCCATACTTAACCATGTGTCCTACTGACAAGTGTTTTTTTTTCTTTATTTGTCTGAGTCCTTGATGGATCAACAGATAGGCGAATGGGGATTCTTGTTTGGTTTAAACATTAGTGCCACTTTCTGTGCATCCTACAATGAACTTTTTGTTTTTACTAAGAAATGGTATGAAAATGTTTGGCCATGTGGCCTCAGTTCACCTCCGCTCACCTGGAGCACCTGACTCATCTCTACGGTTGATTTCACGGCATTAATTCAGCTCAGGCATCCGCGCTGGCTGAAATTCAGGAGTTCATGGGTCCAAACAGGCACTGCTGGGTTGTTGCATCAGAATGTTCAGGCATATTAAACTGCAAATGCAGGTGGGTTGAAACTCCATGGATTACTTCGAGACACCGCAATGTACAACTTTTCTATATCCTTCCACACTAGAGTTTTCAACCAGGAATTTTGCCTGTGTTAAAACATTTTCGGAAACCTAAAAAACTTCAAGTAATTTGTTAAGCAAAGCAACTTCTTATCCAGGTCTCTCATGGAAAAAAGATTCCAAATATCAATGAGGAAAAGGAGAAAATAAATAAATAGAAATTGGTGCACAGATGTTTCTGTTGTCACAAATAGATTTTAATTGTTTTATCTGTTATCTGTTTGTTATGAGACATCTAAAACCCAGGTAGCTGAATTTAACATGCTGGGACTTGTTTGTGTATAAACCACTTTGCTAAAAGTAGGGAAAAAACCCAAAAAACGGACTCAGTGTAAATCATGGTCACTACAAAGGATCTGAGAATCAGACAGCTTCTTTCTAACCACAGATCAGATGTATGAGCAGGAAAGTTTTAGGAAGCATAAAGGTGGCCGTCACAATGCGAGGCGTAGCTGTTAAAGATATGAGCGCTGACTTTGCATTCCACAGCAGCTTGTGGTTTTCCTTTTAGTACCCGACCAATTTGCCTCATTTGTCTGCCTGCTTATTCTGCATGCCGTCAGCTGTTGCACTCCCCACCCTCCTTTCCCCCCTAAGCAAACCAGAGGATTGGAGTCTCGCGCACACACACACACTCACACACACTGAACACTCAGAGGGTGTACAGCTATGAAATCTAAACTTGCTGAGCTTGTTCAGCATTTTAAAAAACCATAAAAGAGACTAATGTACATGTACATTGTTGCATCTCACACAGGTTCAAGATCCGACAAGAAGATGCTTTAGAAAGAGGTCGGTTTTTATTTTTATTGGAATACATATGGTCTGCTGTACAGTTGGCAGCTTTAAGAGACCTACATGCAGAGTGCGCCAGCCACAGTAAGGTTAAAACATGCACAATGTATTAAGTCTAAAACTGAGAAACAAAAACAAAAAAAGCCCCGCACAGCCCACCTGGCTTTGCTGACACACTGAGATGCAATAATAATAACATTTTCTGTGTTTGACACCTCTTGATCTGCTCACAAATTTAGAAACCGCTGATTGTACAGGCCAGAAACTATTTGTGGATGGGAGGAGGAAAGAACGGATCCATTAAAAATATCTTCTTAAATTCTAATTTCCTGTTAGATTATTTGTGTGCGTTTTACATATATACACGTGTGTGGGTGGGGAGGGGCTGCATGCTTCTTTCTTTGGCAGCACATACAAACACAGTGAGCAGAGGATGTACAAACCCTGAATTTATGAGGGAAGGAGAGCAGAGCAGCGACATGGCAGGAGTTCTGACTGGCTCCCGTTTAAATGGGACGACACGTGGCGAACCACTCAGCCCCGCAGACCTGCTCGGCCCTGATAAAAATACACATAACTCTCATTCTTCAACGACTATGGCAACGCTGGCTTCTCCCTCTCTGATCCAAAGTGTGTCATCATGTCCAGGTTGTAACACATGTCTCATGATAAACTAAACAAAACACAGGAAGAGGAACTCTCCAGGAGTGTAATAGCACTGATGAAGACACATTACCTTGCAAAAAAGAAAAAAAATATCAATCATAAAATCAGAAATGGACAAATATTTAATATATTTCAATAATAAGGCCCACTTTACAAAATTACAAGATTTTTCCTTAAATAAAAACCTATCCAATATAGATTCTAAAATAAGACATCTTTTGTTTAACAAAGAAATAAAAACATACATGAGCAGGAAACAAAAAAAGAAAAACCCTCAAAGTGAAAATCTCCCCTTTCAGCATCTTGGAGACAGGGTATCCATCAGGGGGGGAAACACTGCAACCGTCTGACTGTAAACTGGAAATACTGTGGAATGATTTTGGCACAATGTTTGAAGGCTAAGACACAGACATAACACGGTGGTTCCATAGCTCGACACATTTGTTCAAAACATAATTCCTTGGCGACTTGTTCGCCGGTCTTCCTTTGTGAAATGATTCTTTTTTTAAATACTCAAATTGTGGCTGGTGCAAAAAAACAAAAAAGAACATAAACAACATATTTCACTTTATTACATTCCACAAAAAAGATATTAAATACAATTCCGGGGCACAAAAAAAGAAACTTTTCAACAAGTAAAGGGGGGGGGGCTTTGGGGGTATTAGTCGATTGAGGTCTTTAAGTTAAGTGCTGGTTAAGTGCAGATTACGGCCTATGCCACCCTCTGACATCATGACCCCAGCTTTACAATGGAGGCATTTAACGATAAGCGCTTGCTTAGTACTGGGAGAAATTTCTACCTCGCCACTCCAATCTGCACTAAGTACATTTTAGTCTACTCTATAAAGATGGGGGTAGGAAATAAAAAAAAAAACAAATACAAAGTAATGAGCTGTACATTAAGGATGTTTTTACGCTCCCCACTGCAGCTTCAAAGGATCTCTACAACTCTCTGTCTGTTATTTGATCAGCATGAAGCAACCCCTTCCCTTTCTTCTCCACCTCCTTGTATCACCAGCCTTGTCCAATATAATCTTAAAACCACAGCAGCTATTCTACCAGTGCTCTGACTCAGCACGTCTTCTTCAAAACTGCCATAAAGCCATCAAACCCTCGCCGAACAAAGCCATTTCTCCACCGCATAACAAATGCCATACGACTGCGAAAACCTGTAAAGTTTTTACTAAAGTCCCCGATGCCTAATCAGTACATTCCGTCGTGTCAGCGCCATACTGACTCTCACCAATGAAAGCATCAAAAAAGATTCACATGAGAGTGGTGGCGTTTTGTGCAAAATATAGATGGAAATGGCAGCTGGTCTTCATCCGGGCACACAGAGCCCAGCTGGGTTTCATTGGACGGTGTGGATGTACAGCCGGGTAAGCGGAGGTGTTAGTGTACATGGGGGCCTTGTAAGGAAGAAAGGCGCTGTGCATAGCAGAGGATGGAGTTTCCACTTTGCCCTTTAAGAAGCTCCGCCTGCTTTGAACTCCTGTATCCAGGAGGAAGCCCTCCAATGGCTCATAAAACCTGCAGTTTCCGACAGGTGGGCTCATCCTGAAACCCCCAGCTTCAATCCTCTTTTCAAAGAAAAGTTGGAGCAGAGAGATCAAAAGGAAAAGTCTTAAAAGTAGAGGGATACAAGGAGAAGAAAGAGGCTTCAGGGTGTAGCTCTAAATTGTGAGGATGGGTGACACTGCAGCACCGTCCGCATAGTAGAGCGTCACATATGGGATGGAGAGAAACAGGTGGTACTAAACTTTACGGGGGGGGGGGGCTGTGGTTTAGTAACTGCATGCGGTCATTCTGCTCCTCAGGGATGTTAGCTTCTAAGAAAACTAGCTTTCAGCTACATATTTACATTTCTTAATCACTTTTATCCTCTGGGATCTGCCGCAGCGTCCGATGCAGCACATTGAGCCTTAAACAGGAACACTTCCTGACAGCGATAACAGCACACACTCCGAGGGCCACATGCATGTCTGGCAATGTGATCACAGGCAAAACTGGACATTTAATACCCTTGTGTGTTTTAATTAACCACAAAGTAGACATCTCAGCCAAGCTGTCCGTCTTCCCCTCTTCTGTATTTAGAAGCCCTGAGTCAAGGCGTAGAGGCAGGATTAGATGAAGCCCCGACCTCTGACCTTTCTGCTACCCAGGGAGCTTCCCGTCAAGATCTGGTGACAGGCCTCTGGCCTCCAATAAAACAACTCTCTGAAGCAACAACACACATCACTGTTGTCTGAGGCCAAGGTTCTGCTTTTTGGAAATGTGAATTCAAGGAAAATGCAGACAAACAGAGGGAGATGGAGGTTGAAAGCAACACTTGGCCTCTGAAAAACCCTAAAAGCAAAGTTGGAACCGGTTGAAAAGACATCTTATTTGTACATGCAAAGAGCAGTGGTAGAAACCGTAACACAGACAGTGTAGACAGACTATATGACCATCAGGTCTTGGCATATGGACTGAGGTTTGAACAGCGTGCCTGGTCTGTTTCTGCTCTATCATAAAGCCATGAAGAGACCACATGGAGATCCTTTCTGAGGCTCATGCAGTGGGAAGCGTTTTGGGTGGTGTCGTATACATTTCCTTAAAAACAGTACTACTTCGGCTCAGAGAAAAAAAAAATTCCCCTCAAAAGATCCTTGTTTAGACATCCCTGCAGAAGTCGTTCCCTTACTTTGCAATGTATCACAATGCTCCAAGTAAAAAAAGTCGAATCAAACCTAAACCTAACTTTACAATCGGTATCATGTCATTTTTGTAGGGACAGTCTAACACTCCTATAATCAAGGCACATAGAAATAATCATGAGTGGAGTGTGATTTCTGACGGTTAATGAACATTTCCGAGTTTGGACCGAGCAAACTCCTCATTCGAGTCGTCGCCTCTGCCCTGTATCTGATGACATGTATTTATACAGACAGTGTGAGGAGCACAGTTTGCGTACATATAATCTCCTGCTTGCATAAACAGTAAAGTGACAAAGTGGCAACAGTCTGAGCTCCTACCACCAGGCAGACGGCTGGGAAATATATACGGAGACTAATAAATATTACAGCTGGTTGGCGGCTGGTAGAATGCAGGTAAACTGGGAAATGTGCTGAATCATCTGCACCGGGGTCCAATAAAGCACAGCACTGAGCATCACAACAGCAGGAGCAGATGTAGAGCAAGCTTCGATCGTTCATCAGATCCAGAACAGGGTTATGGGTTTTCATAGCCTGGGTTACTTTGAACATCAGCAGAATGAAGAAACCGAGAATGCAGTTGGGTTAAATCGATCAAGCCTTTTAAGTAAATGCTCATTCTCGGCTGCATTCCTTAGTAAAATTCAGAAACATTTTTGGGATCATAGTCTACATCGCCCAGCATTCTGCCGTCACCCACGTGGAGCGGTTTTAAAATCCAGCCTTTTGAAAGACATTACGGAAATATTTTCTTTTGAAAATGTCAGGAAGTCTTCTGTCATAGACATGCACCATTTCCCCCATTACAAAACAAACAAAAAACACTTTCTTCTATTACTGGCCAGTGGCTAAATCGGTTCTATGGCACTCTCACTGCTGCAGTGGCTCCTGCCAGTGAGAGATTGCTCCAACACACCAACTCAAGTTGATGCTTTATGATGTCAGTTATGTACAAAACAATAGAAGAAGAAAAATCTGGGACGATTCGCACGGCGAATCCAGTCACATAAGAGCTGGACTGTCACTTCCTTGCTAGAAGTCCAACCTGGTTAGTCTTTCCTTTGACTACACAGTATTTTCGGGCAGCACAGAAAAAAGAAAAGAAAAAAGAAAAAAGTCACGCCCCGCCAGGCCAGGTTTGATGGTAATCCAAAGTCCAACGGTCATTTTAAGCACAAACTCTAATTTTTTACGTCTGTTGCTTCAGCGGTGACACAAACCAAAGAACTTGTATTACGGTTTGAGGTTTTAAACAACCTATTGCTCTGGCTTTTCCCCTGCATGTGCATCGCATTTCATTGCATGCAATCTGCAATCTGTTACTTGACACGGTTGAGAAGGAAGGGAAAGGATGATGCAGAACAAGAAGCGAATTACAGAGAATCAAAATAACACAATAAAAGACGCATCTAAGGTTGAAGAGAAATGGTGTGTGTGCCTCTAAAAGGCGGCAAACCGATAACCTTGTTTTTCGAGCAGAGAGCATGCCGAGTCATAACCGTTCAAGTGCTTTTCGTTTATTACTTTGAAACATGCAAATGTTCGCTCGACATCTAATTAAATCCGCTTTGAGGTCACTGTACGCCTGAAAGTGGTTACATAGGCTAGAAGCAACCTCACAGTTAAAATCTGCATGTCTGCTTGCTGTTTGCAGACATGTTTGCACGGCTGGAATATATTTATGGGTCTCCAAACTGATAAAGGATGATAAAAAAAAGATCGGAAATCTGAAAAGATGGTAATTCGTTTCCTGTTTTTACATTAGAAAAAGTAGAGAATCTTTTGGTTTCATGAAGAATCGGATGTGACAATCCAGGCCTGTGGGAAGCAGATGCGTTGTTTAAACAGCACTGTTACTGACTGCAGATGCAGTTTGTTTCTTTCAGTGACAACGAAAGGTTGAAGCAACAGCGACGCATCCGGCCCCCCTGAGACTACAGTGATGTTTCTCTGAGAAAGGCTTTCTTGCTCTCATTAGTCCTTCCTCCATTTAAAACCCGTCTGGCATACAGGGAAATCTTCAGCCGTTCCCAACACGCCGGCCTCTCCCTTGTCAAGTTTCGGAGTTACATTATAATACATCCAACACAAGAAGCAGAAGAGGAAACGTGGGCTGAAGGGGCGATCAGCTGTCGGGGGTGTCGGTGTGCACACGTGATCAGGTTTGTTGTTTTATTCTTGTTGCTGAAGCTGCTGATGTTGGAGATGGTGGTTGCAGATATGTCCACTAGTTGATGAAAACCTGGCGCCTGGCCCTCTTTGTGTAAAAGAGAGATTAATCGAGTGCTGCGGAGGAGAAACGAAGCAAATCTCTTACTTAATTCTTCATATTTCATAAATATAAATCACTTTTCATCTCCTTAAGACATGACTAGTTTACTTTTCCTACAAAATACAAGTTTTTCATACAAAATAATTTAAGCTGTGTTCAACTTTAATCAGTTCAACATAAAGTGAAACTATCGTTAGAATGTATTTTTGTTTTTATAAAAAAAAGCATGTTTATTATCATCATAATAATAAGTGAAAAATATATTAAATGGCTTTAAACCGAGCTTTTCTTTCAAAGAAAATATAAAAGCTCAACAATTTCGAAAATGTATAACTTTTTTAATTAACACGTTTCCGGAATCAAAGGAAAAGAGGCTTTTTCCTACCTGCCTTCCTGTTATAGAAGATCTGTTCAGACCCTATTGGTCTAGTGATTTTCAGACTGACGATCCCTCCACGGTCTACTTCCCTCTCCGCTCCTCCTCTCGGCTCTGGCCACTGACCCTTGTCCTCGACTAGACCACGGCTCGCCTCCTCTGGAGGAGGCTCCCGCCGGCTTGGACAACCTGTCGTAAGAGCTCCCCGGGTGTTGCAGGTCGCTGGTGGGTAACTGTCGTCTCCAGGAGGCCGGGCTGCGGCTTGAAATCGGACTGGGGTCGAGGCTATCTGTGCCCTGGAGGAAAGAATATGAGAAAGATGGAGATTACAATGAAATATTGTAGATTATCTTAATAACAAGCTGTAGCAAGCTCCTGTTTTATAAGTGGATAATACAGATCAGCTTGGTAAAAAGACAAAGCAAAAACCCAGAAATACGGAGGTGACTTGGTCCAATTTCATATCTGAACCCTTTGTTAGGATAGTTTGGAGTCTTGTGATGGATTTTTGTCTTATGTGGGTATTAAAGACGGGCATTTTCTGATAACCAGTGTTTGATGGAGAAAGTCTGCCACGTGGACTTCTGCCAGAGGAAAAATTCCCAACCAAAAACCCCAAACATGCCCCAAGCTGAGAGATTTATAAATTGGTGGGCTGACTACAAAATAAACCCCAAGTTACTAGTCTGTGGCGGCTCCATCGGTACGTCCCCTCTCGTAACCTCAGTAACCCCGCTTCAAGAAAGCGAGAGTTAGATGACGGTGCACTTTCTGCAGCACACAGAAACGGCACCCCGCTCCTGTAATTTCAGCTTTAAAAAAGCACCATAATTAGTGACATTTGGTGGGCTGGAGTCGGCTGCTGGTGCCGTTTTAGAATGCATTCTCACTAATTGCCTTTAATGGAGCCCTCCTGGACTGCCTTCCTCAGTCTCCCGGGGTAGCAGACAGGAAATAAGTCACTGTGCAGGGCCGCCAAGTGGGTGTGTTCAGTGTGGTCACTTCCTGCTCCAGTAACCGGGGGGAGGAAACAGTGGAGTGGCATATTCTCCTTCTATGGTAAGCCGCTGCTTCAAGGGAGCTTTTACAAAGATTTCCTTAAAAAGTCTTCCTCCAAACCTCACCGAGGAGGATTTCAGCACATTATAACAGAACTAAAAGAGAAGACAAAGAACAACGAAGACAACTGGATTATAAATAGAAAATGTAAAGTTCACAAAATATTTGCTCATATTTAATTGTTACACTTGGATATAGAACTAGTTTGTAACTTGGCTTTTGACCTAGAATGAGTTTTTTTTTTCATGTAGAACTTTGTCTTTAACTTCTGTTGTTGTTATCTTTTAATATTTATTTGATGCATTTCTTGTTCAGCTATATGGTTCAGCTGTGGATGTATGAATGTGCTTTATAAATAAAAGCTGGAGTGGCTTCAAGGAGAGAAAATACCTGCATGACCAGGAGAGTGGCATAAATCTTCATCAAACTCCCTTCCATACATGCATATCCCAAAATCTTTAACTCCACCAAAGTTTACGTGTGTTTGGCTTATCTATCTAGAAATCCTCCGCTCGGCTAATGCACTCAGCAGATTTGCAAAAACGTGGGGCTCGTATTACATGGATGCATTTTTTCTAAAAGTTCCCATTGAATTGAAAAGCATTTCGGAGGCAGTGTGAAGTCTTCACTCGCTAATGCAGACTGACATCCAGCAGGTTTAAGAAATCAAACAAGCAGCGTGCTGGAGCGTCTGCAGAACAAATTACATCCCTGCTTTAAATCCGTCTGTTTCTGGTTTCTTGCTCCGTTTTAAGGAATGATGTTGCTTTGCCAACCCAAACTCTTAAATCTGCTCTCCAGCAAGACAATACTCTCGACACTCCAGGTACAATGTTACAGAGAGGATAATGTTTTTTTTTCTCTCTTCTGGTTTATCAGTCATAATTTACTGCTGAAAAGCCGTTCTTTATTGCTCTTCGTGGGTCACTTGCACAGAATCCGTCCCGTTCTAACACTGAAAACGTCCCGTGCTGTGTTATTTCAGAGGGATTTCTGAGTCCGGGTCACATCAGGTGAACGACGACTTCTATAACAGCTATGAATTCACGCTTTATCTTGGTGCTTGCCCCCATTTATTTTACTCAGCAGAGGATGTTTTTGTATCTTGACCATGGACTGTATCGGCCCAGCTGTCCTCTGCCAAACATAAGTTCATGGCTCATTCATGTCCAGGCTGAGGCTTCCTTCTGCTGCAGCAGGAGGAAGCATTACAATGCTGTTCTGTTCAGCAGTCTGAGGTGTGGACTGACAGCAACAGCAGTCTTGACTTATTCTCATCAGAGGTGGTGCATTTAACTCCAGTAGTGGCTGCAGAATGGCAAAGCACTTTCATCCAAATCACAAAAAACACCAACAAGAGCTCTAACTGATCTACTGTAGTGGTGGGAAAAAGTTTTCGGACACCCCATATATTTGGTAAAAATATCTAATCCATTCCCGTCCATTTTCTCTTAGCACACCTAAAACAAGAACATTGTACCAGAGTGCTGTACAATTTAAGCAAAAGACAGAATAGAATCCATACAAAAAAATGTACCCAGTCACTACTTATTTGTCCCAGTATTAATTAATTCATATGAAATATTTTACAAAAACTCTTATTCCCAGCGTGTACAGAACAGAGAGTGGCACGTTGGACCTGTCTGATATTACATTGGTGGCAAATAGAAACTGTGCACCACAGTGCTGTTATCGTCATCTATCGTTACCAAGATGAACTTGCTCGATATATCGTGATATTGATTTGAGACCAAACCGGCCAGCCCTAAAAAGAACAAAAAGGAGTTGGAGTGCTCTATTTGGATTGGGTATGAGATCCTGCCTCTAGAGGAGGAGTTCAATTGTGGGAAGAATGGAGCTGGTGAAGGACATGCGTATCCATGCACCATGTGAAATGATGAAGGCTCTTCTGCATCGGCTGTCATAGAGAAAAAGGAGCTGAGCCAAATGCCAAAGCTCTTCATTTACTAGTCTGTATTTGTTTGCCATCATATTCTACACTACAAACATTCAATACCATATTGACATCTCGTTGACAAAAATAATTGATTGTACACTGGAGAGGAAAATAATGATGCATTGATGTCAGCACTGATGGTTAGTTGTACTACCATGACAAGGGGAAGGAAAACCAAAATCTTCATCCTCTTGGCATCATATATGTCTGCCAGAAATGTCATGGCAATCAACTGTAGAGATATTTCAGTCTGATCTAAAGAGATGGGTTGGGAAAAAGAAAAAAAAAAGAATTTGAACAACATTAACGGATCTGGACAACCTTTCACTAAGTGAAAGGTTACACAATTCAAAGGAGAGGTTGGAAAAGGAAGGGAAATCAATATACAATCAGCCTGCCCCGGTTATAAAAGACATCGGGAATGTTGTCTCCCCTGTAATGACTATTGATTGACTGACAGCACCTCACTGATCCACAGTAAGCGGATCGTAGTTCTGCTCATCTATAGCATGAAATGTTGGCAATAAAAATGAGAGATTTCATGCTTCAGAGAGAGGGGGAAAAATCCTGAATGTTCCACAGTCTTGCTTTTTCAGCAACTTTTTTCATGTCCAAAGAGAATTTATGAGCAATGGGTTCTTAAAAAAAGCAAATAAATAAAAACATGCGGACTGAAACTGGTTCAAAATTGCCCTGAAAATGGAGGTAAAGCCCAAAACTTAAATATGATCAATAGGATGTTAGTTCACGTTGACTAACTGGGGTCTTTGAAGTAACAACTCTCAACTACCAACCTTTGACTGTGCAATCACAGACTAATCCCAGCTTCCACAATACAAACTGCAGCTGTATTTGTCCAATCCTCCTTCAGAGGATGCTGTTCAGACCTCTAAAATGTTTTAAAAAATCCGAACCAAAGGCATCCGGCTGTGCTCCAAGACATGCTTCAAAGGATTTTGTTTTGCACTCCTGCAATTTCTGCTCATAACTGCTATCCAAACTGAATGACCAGTTCATGAATCAAACATCTGGCTTAGCGAGGGTTTATTGTACCACAAAGTCAAATGAGTGGCTTTAGGAAATTCCCACAATAAAATTATAATGTGCATGACGGACGAAAAACACAAAACAAAAAAAACTTGACAGGATGGCAACAGGGAGTCGTTTATAGAGACAATGCCAATATATTGGATCAGGGAAGGGGCTTCTTCGATAGCTACAGTCTTGGGTGAGTAATGATCAGAAAGACAAAAGTAGATCCATGTTTTTTGCCCATGCAGACAAGCTAAATAAATACAAAAACCCCCAACACCATTTCCTCGAGTCTCCATCGGTGATGAAAGGGAGCATCACAGCAGAGAGGCTCAGTGCTGGACAGATTTCATTAAGCCTATGAAAGCTAATGAGAGGGAGGACTGAGCTGGCAATTACAGCTCTTAGGCCATGTCAGCTGCTATGTTTTTATACAACGCTGGTCAGAGATGAAAGACTGAAACAGAAGGCTCTGATGTCTGTGACAGCCATGTTTGCTGCATTTGATGCAACTGTAAAAGAGTGTGTTATAGGTTAAAAAAAAGAGTTTGAGAAAGCATTTACTCCGGCCAATGCAAACCGCAAAAGTATTTCTAGTGCTAATGGGTCACTGAATCCATTTATCTCTTTATAAAAAGAGATCTATTTTAACCATGCAGTACATGAAAAGATAAATAAAGCTAGAGGTAAGATGGCCCACAGATTACTCAGTGGACTCAAAGGACTGTAAAGTTCGCATTTTTTTAAGAAAACAAATATTTTAAAGCAATAAATATTCTCACTATTTTTAAATCTTGTAAACAACAGATCTGAAGAAAAAAAAACTCTCTAAACGGACACGTCCAACGACGTCCAATGCGATGGCTGGCACTTTCTAAGTATGTGTTTTTCCCCTCGGCGACAGCATTTTATTTTATTAGGGGAGGACACATTATTTTTGCCCAGCCTGTAGCTGAACCTCATTAGTCAAACTGGCAGACTAGCATGTTGTTGCAGCCCACTCTATACGCATTATTACATCCACCTGATGACATATCAGATACCAGCAGACAGTGAAGTTCACATGCTCTCTGTTGACTTGCATAAACGTTCGCAGACTTCAGTCTCTTGGTACAGCTCATGTCGGCTGGATGTGAAAACTTCAAGTTGGAGCTATGCTAAGCACATAACGCGTGCCAAACAGAAACAGCGTGAGGAGGTATTTAAACAAACACAACTTTGCATGTTTAATACAGAGAAGCTGCATTGCTGTTTGTTTAGAACATTTAAAGATTTTAATGTGGTTGCACATTTAAATACAAGAATGCCTTTTTTCATTTTCCTTCTTGAGGTTTTCCTAACTTTCTCTTCTCCCCGTTGAGGTATTCCTTTCATTTCCATCCTCCCTCTTTTTGTGTCCCACCTTCTTCTTTTTGTGCTTACTGAGGCAGCAGGAGTGGAGCCTGCAGAACTGCTGTGCTAAGCTTGAAGACGCAGAGTTTGGCATCAGGGAAAAATACACATTGAGCCCAAATGCAAAGTGGACACAACGGGAGCTCAGGGCCTGCGGCGGAACTTTCTGGATTCTTCATCCTCAGTCAAGGCAAAAGCATATTTGAAGAGTGATAAAAAAACACCTAATCTGGAAAAAGTGCTTCCTGATTGTTGTTGATTTATAGAATGAAAAACTGTAAATTTCCATGACACACAAGCAACTTTTCCCAAAGGTGATAAACAAAACTCATGCCATCAATAAGAATCCATTTAAATATTGAGAAAAACGGTGAAGTGTATAAACCCAAAATAAGCTTTCCTACCATCAGAGGCTGTGTGTACGACCGGTTCCAGGACTGCGAGGTAACAGGTGCGTGAGGTAAGGTTCTTCCCAGGCCTCCAGCTTCAACTGTGGGAGACTGAGATTGCCTGCCTCGGCGATACACTGCTTCCTCAGCTTCTTTAGCGTTTGTAACAGAGCTGCTGATCCTACGCATGTACACCTGGGAAAGTGATCAACACACAGAGAAACATGACAATATTTACTGCTATTATTCAGTTCATTTAATTATCATTTGCAGAAATTGACTCCGTTCTTCTCTTACTTCTGCAGGGGACGGCTTGCTTCCCTTCTGAGGTGCTGAACTCCCCCCAGCTCCTGCCCCGCAGTTTACCGTTTCTTCTGTGTCGAAGGTGGTTGCACGGTACGCCCTCCACGTTGTCGCCGCCTCCGCTTCATCCTCAGATCCGCCGTCCATGGCTGCTTTTGTGCCTCCTCGTGCTCGACCGGCCTCGTCCACTGATGTGGCGCCTCGGTTTCTCCAGGTGCTTCTCATGGTCACATTCTTGGTGTCTGGTAAGCTGTTTTCTGGGGAGTGCTGGTTTTGTCTTTGGCTTCTCCAGCTGGTGACCGTGGTTGTGCTGCTGCTGCTCTCAAAACCCGATTCTGTGTCGTTGAGGTCTGCGGAGGCGGGATCGGCGGCCTGCAGGCTGAAGTTGCTGCGTTGGCAGCACAGGTGGCTGGTGGTGGTCTCCACCCTGGAAGAGTTGTGAAGTTTGGACCTTGATGAGGAGTCGTTGTGGTCATCTGTCCCACAGTTCTGGTCCTGGCACGGCCGCAAGGTGATCTCACTCTTGGGTATGGAGATCTCGTATGGGACGGAAACACTGCCTTGGTGGTCACTGCTGGGGCCTGGGAATGAGGAAGATTTTATTGCATATCATCGGAGAAAAAACATTTTATCGATGAAACAAACTGATAATCTAATGCCAGAATATTCGTGTAGTTTGTAACAAAAATTAACCTCTCTTTTTCATTGATAGACGTCTTTAAATGTAGTCTTAAATAAACAGAAGTGTATTGTTTTCTTTTAAATAAGTGTTCAGAGATATTCCCAACATGGATGAGCATCCCCACACTGGAAACTGCAGCACGCCAACGGACATCAAACACACCAAAAAACGCAGATGTGAATCCAACTAGCAACATCAATTTACAGTTGCATAAGTGATCAATAAATGGAGAGATCATAATTATATATAAAATTAAAAAAAACTGAAACACAGGACTTTAATCTCCCCATAATGCAATTATAAATCTGATTTCTAAGGACTTTTTCTGCTGCTGTGCTTTCAGTTTTACATAAACCAGCAAAGACTGCATCCCCAACTCTGAACAGTAAAGCAACCACAGCATCAGAGACAGTCAGCTCCAGCACAGAAAACATCATAAGCATATGTGGATTACTATCAGCTCCTCATCACTTGGTCCTGTTTTTATCAAACATTTACACTTCTATTCAATCACACCGGCTCTCACTACAACTTAAAAAAATCATATTGTACTTCAGCTGGACTTTAACACACTTTCATATCTTAACGAATGCAGTTTAAAAGTTAACACATCATGTTTGTATTTGGTTGAATAAGAATCGTCACATTACATCACAAGTGGTTGAAAATAAGGTTCTCAGAGCAAAATGAAAAAAAACTGCCATTATGCTAAATCCACTGCTTAGGTAAAGTCAAACTGCTGAACCTACCTATTAGGATGTTACTGGTCGATGTGTGGCGCTCTTTGATGGACAGGGGCTCACTGGAAATGCTGCTGCTGCGACTGCTAGTCCTGGAGGAGCTCGGGTCGTTGGGGTAGATGGTTATACTACTGGTCATTTTACTGCTGCTGGTCACAATGGGCTTGGAGGAGATTTTGGGTTTGCCATTCGTTGACAAAGGCTCAGAAATCATCACTTCCTTCCTGTCAATCTCAACAATAGCCGGCTTGATGACGGCTTTCGACCTGAGCGCTTCTCGCGGGCTGCACACTCGCTGGATCTCAATAGCGGATGGCGCGTGCAGCGGCCCCTGGTGGCACCCGTCCGCTAGCTGCGCCCTGGTGTGCAGCTCCTCATCGAATGAGCTCCTGGAGGAGGATCCCTCTGAATGCGAGTCATGGACCGGAGGGTTTCTAACATACCTCGAGGCTGCAGTTCTGGTGCTTACAGATGTATTGGTTGTCTCAGTTACGGGTTCGGAGGGCCTGGAGCTTGTAGATTCTGTTTCGGAGGCTGAGGAATGACCTTCGGACCCCTGGTCGTTGGGCAGCAGTGGGGTAATGTGAGACCTGTAGGCTGTGTAGGATCCGTTGGCTTTGGATGGGATGGATTCCTGAACATGGTCTACTGATTCCTGATCAGAAGCAGAAGCTGCTTCATTCTCGTGTGCAGAGATGCTGTTGATGTTGCAGGAGCTGTCAGGCACTACGTCAGAGTTGTTGGATTCACTATCACTACCTACGTACAGTTTTGAGAACTTTTCTCGGCTCTTTTTTAGCTCCCCATCCGGTTGCTTGAGCGCTGTCTTCTGCGGTTTGTGGTCATTGGCTGCTGGAGGGTAGCGACTGAGCACAGAAACCTTTTTAACATCAGATGCGTGAACAGAGGTGTACGAGGCTCCTCTGATCTTTTCCTCTGTAACTCGAGGAGTGTCTCTTATGCCATTATCAGAGGAAAATGCAGCAGCTGGGGTTTTGGGAGTCCTTCTGATCTTGTGAGCAGGACTAAGGGCTCTCCGAACAGACTTGGGAGAACTCTCCCCGGACTGGCCGAGCTCTTTGCTCCTCAGTTTGGTTTCCCTCTTATGCTGAGGAGACAGCTCCCGGTTCCTGTGCTTGGGGGAGCTTGGTTCAGAAACAGCTGCAGCGCTTCTATATTTAGGCTTTTCATGTCTGTAACTTCCCTTAACCAGGATCTCCTCACTATCGGCTTTGCCATTCTCCAGGACCTTAGCGGGGCTGTTGAGACAAACGTTAGCGCTTTCATCGCCTTGTTTATCCGTGTTTCCGACTCCGTTCCCTCCAATTCCAGCTTTCGCACACAGCTGCGTCCGTAGCTGCTCCACCTGCTCGCTGAGCACACGAGCTCGGTTTCGCTCCAGCTGGAACTTCTCGTGAAGTTCCCCGTTTTTGGACTCGGAGTTCTTCAAATCCTCTTCCACTATCTCCAGCTGTTTTAGGCGATTCTTCAGCCTCTCTACTTCCAGCGCCAGCTCCTTTACTTTGTTGTCCTCCTCGTGAGAGCCTTCCAGACCGCTGTTCTTCTCATTCTCAGATTTGTTGACAATACCGATGTTCTCGTCGGCCAGTTTTAAGTAATCGAAGCTCTTCTTACATCCGGCCAGTTTACTTGAAAAGAGCCCGGTGGACAACTCATCCTCTATTCTTGACCTCATGAGATCTGTGCGACCCGGGTCCGCCGACACACCGAGGCGGTTCTTCTGGTGGTCCAGTTTCTCTTTCAGCTTTAGAATGAGCTTCTCGTCCTCTCGCTGTTTCTCCAACAGCCTCTTGCGCTCGCTCACAAAGGCCTGAGTGAATCCCTTGAGTTTCTCCAGCTCCACGGCCAAAGCCTGCTCTGCTCGGTCCAGCTTCGTTTCAGAGCCCTCCACCTCTTTCAAACGCGCTTTTAGCGTTTCCAGCTCGGACGAGAGCTTCTTGGTCACGTTCTTCTCCTCGTTGAGGCTAAGGCAGAGCTGGCTGCAGTCCGACTTGCTTTTAGCAAACGCTTCTTCCAGTTTCTCCAGTTCTGCCATTCTCCGCTGAAGACGTTCAATCTCTGCCTTTAGCTCCTTTGTAAGGTTCTCCTCCTCTTCCAGCTTCTCTCTCACAGTCCGGCACAGGTCCTCGGCTTTGCGTACCTCCTCGTCTTTACCCTGGATCTTCAGGAGGCGTTTCCTCAGGGCTTCCACGTCACCAAGAAGTGAGGAGTTGCTGCCCTCGGCCTGGATGACCTTGTCCTACGAAGAAGAGAGATTGTTAATCTTTTCATGTTCAGTATTTCTCCATTCATTCCCTGTGACATTCACACACAAACAAACACTAAGATGTCCATTATTACTGACCTGCAGGTCAAGCAGCTCGTCCTCCGACTTCTGGAGCTTGTTGGTTGCTTCTTCCAGTTCATCCAGTCTTCGGCCGAGACTCTGTAGTTTGTGCTTCAGGTGGCGGTGGGTCATGTCTTTGTGATCAGACATGGCTGCAAGCTTCTTTGCTGCTTATTTTGTGGGGTTTGTGCTGTTCTCCAGATTATTTGATGACAAAATGTTCAGGGCTCCACATCTGTGTGGCGGTGAGAGCAAGTCTTCAAAGGCTCCTTTCTCTTGGCAGTTTTGTCGTCTTGTGTTCTTCAAGCTGTCTCTTTAAGATTTCAAAGTTTCCTCCAAGCGGTGTTTAGCAGAGAGATCTGTCATCTGTAGGAGGGAGAGAGGAAGCAACACTTAGTCATCCCTGATTTGTCAATAACAATAATTTGTATTCTTAAAAGCAGCTTTGGACACGAGCCAAAGAGCATGAAAGTGAGCAGACAGTTGACTTCAACAACGTGGTCGGCTTAAAATTAAGCAGCTTATCCAACTGCTGCAACATAAACCGTAAAACAATGACCAAATAACAAGGAATGTATTTTAAATTCACCATTTCAAGACCCAGCACATAAATTAATAGTCCAATAGTGTTTTTTCAACAACTACAGGTAGTAAATTATAATAAGCTAATTAATAATACTTTTCATTCATGAAAATAAATACAGATTTAAGCAAAAGGTACCCTTTGCTTAAATAAAAAAAAAGCTTTTTCATCTTTTATTATTGTTTGGGATCGTTTTTAGCAAAACTTAAATATCTGATCTTTAATCTTTATCCTTTTTACTCTTTACATATTTCTTTTTAAGTTTCGGAAATGTTTTTAGCAAAACTTGGTGAATTTTAACTTTTATTTTCTCTCTTTTTTCTCCCCCGCTCTCTGTAGCACTTTGCTTCCCTGCAATATAAAGTGCAATACAAATAAATCTTGTCATCATTATTATTATTGTTATTATTATTATCACCCATTCTAACCAAGCTTGGTTTAACTGAACACAATACACCTGCACTGCTTGTTGTTTTTTTCCCCTCCATCCGGCTCCCGTGCATTTCACATTGCCTGTCCTTTATGGGAACCGGGGACAGCACACCTCTTCCATGTATATGTGAGGATGGGGGTTTCAGTATTTCTGCAGAGGCTTGTGAAGCAGACCCGCATGCTTGGTTGTCTCTCTGCTCTGGTATCCAGCATCGATCGCTGCCTGCTTCTGCTGACAGCAGCATCTCTCTATCACAATGCATGACCAGCCCTCCACAACACTACAACGTTCATGATCCCACAAGACCGCGGTGATAATAAAGGAAAAATGTGAAAAAGATTCTTAGGTCCCACCATCATGAGGGAGTGTCACACAATGGAAACATAAATATATCTGATATTTGGGTATTTGAGCTATTTTGCCCTTTTTCTTGTCTGTACAATTAGGGGGGTGGGAGTGGGACATTCAAGTCCCACACAGCACACAGATCATGGGAACACATCATTAACACGTTACTGTCTGTCAGCGGGGCCATCGTATATCCAACAGCCCACCCTCGGGTCTCATGCATGATTCAGACGGTGGGCTTTCAGAGCTGTACCTCTAAATCCTATCATCCCCCTTCCCCCTTCATTCAGCTCAGCTTCTCATACTGACCACAAAGGAGGGGGGGGTCATATCGACCCAAAGGGGGAACACAACATCTGCACACATCATCACTTCTCGACCCCCAGACAACAAGCTTTATACTGTTCCATGGCTCCTCTTTCTTCTACTTTACTGTACCCAAAATATTCGTCTTCTTGAGCTGCAAACTGCTACATCAAAGGACTGATGCACGTTTTTTTTTTTTTTTTTTACATTTTACTGCTGTGAAAACATCAAACCAGTGCAGTAAATCTTCTCTGTATACAGTATATGGACCATCTGTGTGGATGGTATATAAAAAGTTAAACATGCCATTCTCCAGGACTGTATAGTATGTTTTCCATAGTTTCATTGGTTTAAAGCGCCTAAACCAGTTCAGTTCATTAAATGTCTTATTGAAGATAAACCAAAGCAATAAGATCTGAAAGTCAGCACGTTAAAAGATGACTTTATAACAAGGTACAGTGAGAACTTATTTTCCTTTCATGAGGTCTGGTTGTTCACCAGTTCTCAGTGAGGACGAGACATTACAGCTCATGGATGGACTGAGGACTGTAAGAAGTTTGGGAAAAGGAAAATGAGAGAAAATGTTGGGGAAAGCTGTGGCATGTTAAGCGAATTCTGTAGCTCAATATTTCTAAGTTGTCTTTAGCTGCGATCCAGAGTCGTCCTGACTTATCCTATTCCAGCATATCAACACTACGACGACGAGTTCCCATTTATCTGTCAGAAGCAGATCGGTTTGCGGTGCAAAAGGCTTCGGTTCAATTTTTCATGACAGGTCTTCGGACTGCAGAGAGTAGCTCAGGGAAAATGTTGTCGAAACTGAAAAACATTTTTGGCTCGGGCACAGTCCTCATTATCTTAGAAATTGATTTTGGTCTCTACAAAGCATCCCGGTTGAGCCCTGTGCTGGTTAATAATGGCATTTTGCTAGGTCCAGTTCCCCCCGTTTTGGCATCCTGCCCCCCTCTCCTCTCATTCGCTCTTTATTTCTTTGCCAGTTTTCTGCCTCCCTCCCTCATCTCTCCCCTCCATCTCTCTCTGACACGCACACCAGTTCAGGCAAGTGGGCGCTTTTAAGGGGTGGCAGTGCGTGCAAAGTGACTCTGGCAAGGGCCCGCCACGGCTGAACCAATCAACATACCTGATTCACTTACAGCCGGCGCAGGCCCTCATTAGCTTAAACCGGGACAAGATACAATGGGAACGATGGGAAGGAGTGTAAGAGAAAAAGGAGGAGACAAGTAACAAGTGAAGGAAAAGTGAATGAAGCAGAGGAAGAGCAGCCCGTCGATAGTTAATTTAAGATCACACGATTCTTCCAAGACCCACACAGAGAAACACTCAAACCTCAGTATTCCTGTATTTATTTTGTTTTCCACACTTGGATTCTCTCATGCTCCAGAGGGATACTCCTGCTCTTTAAATGTGTCTTGACAAACAAGAAGCGGGGGAGGATGTGTGCAGCCAAGAACATGTTTGAAAAAGTAAAGAAGAATGAAGGCGAGACTATAAAAGAGGGGAAAGAAGTAGGGCAGCAACAAGGCTGCCGAGGTTTTCTGAACTCGACTCAAGCTAAGCTTCATTCCTCTGCTCGGCACTTTGTTTGACAATTATGGAAATCCTGTAGGGGGCTGGAGCGCTGAGGCAGGAAAACTGACCCCTTTTTGTAGACAGATTCCTAATGATGGACTAACCAGGCAGGGCACTGCCAGTTCCTCGCTCTGCCCTGTCTGTTCCTCACCAGGCTCTACGGGCTGTATTGCCAGAATCGGTGCAGCATGCAGAGAACGGACTGCTTAGAGCACAATAAGTCTCAAGTCCGACAGATAAAAGGTTTCTCACACTTTCACATTTGTCTTTTGCAGGTGCTGTGTTGTCTTGTACACACATCAGCATCATCTGATTCATTATTACATTGAAAAAGGCATTGAAAACAGCTTAAACTGAACCTGATTAACTGCTTAAAGTCCTTTCTATTTGTACTAAACTTGCATTTACACTTCCATTAGCAGTGCTGCAGCCTTTGTTCTAAGCATCAGCATTTTGGATTTATCTCACCATTTGTTTGTTTTTTAGTTGAAGAATATGAATTTAGTAGAAATTCACATAATCTGAACTACAGAACACAAACCAACGTGCACACATGAACTCATAAGCTCGGTTCAAAACACATACAGTATGCGGTTTTAACAATCATTACATGTTGCTGAGCTGTTAGTGACATGCGGGAACACAAATTGTGTACAGCATTTACTCTGGACTTTCCACTCAGTTCCCTTGTAAAGTTTACTGAAAACAACAGACAACAAACAGTTGAACAGTTTTTGTAATACAGCTACTTGTGCTGGTGAGGGTTTCTATCCATCTTCATGTAAGAACACAAATGCCCTGCAGACTGAACTTCTCCTCGAGTCAGCTAAGCCCTTATTAAGTCTGAAATATCTACAAAATGAGTCACAGTTATGAATAAAGCAGGTATTTTTATAGTTAACTTGCAGCAAATAAAGTTGTCAGCCAATAACGTCTTATCTGTCAATACTGTATATATACACACAGAATAAATGTAGTTCAGATATCAAGCCAGAAATACTCTTCACAGCAGCGTCTGCTACATTTCTGCCTCCTTGGAGCAAAGAAACACCCTCCATGAGAATTTTGATCAGTTGTTTCTGGTTCAGGGATGGTCCCAAACCAGTTCTTAATTGGTTCTAGCCAAGAACTGGTTTGACAGTCAGAAACCCACAATAGAGACACCTCATTACATCACATTAAAGTGCCTCTATGAAGTATGAATCCTTGTTTGACATGTGTAGCCTAAATTTCTGTGAATCTCAACAGTGCAGGGAGACGGTTTGCTAGATCACATTATTTATCGCCAACTTCTCTGGCAGCATGCTTTAATATGACCAGCTTGGTTTTACATGATGCTAAAACAGTGGATGATATCATGTGGTGTTTGAGCTGCATTACAAAACAGGAATCCAACAATACCAACAAATGTAGCTGCAAATGCTGCTGCTAACACTGGCAGTTAACGCGCGCTAAAACAGCAGGAAGACGAGAGAAACACTGAGCTCACGTCCCCCCGCGGCTGCTTTGACTTTACATCCATGGTGAAGTTCAGTTTTAGAACGATTCTCCACCGATTCTGGATTATTCTTAACATGGTGTTCGCAACTTTCTCATTAGTCCGGTCTGGCCCAAACATTTTTTTGCTCTGGCTCAGCAACGGGTTGGTCCTGGCGATGCACCAGTTTCTTTGTGCTGGAGCCAAAGGTTTGCTGGTCAAAATAGAAAGAACAGGTTTTCTAAGTTGGATTCTTGCTCTGAGCCAGTACAGGAACCATTTTGATTAAAAAATCTTTCTTTGGTAAGCATGAGCTGTTTGGTTCCACTAACCAAAAAAAAATGCTGTTCTCTTCTACAGAGAAGGTCAGGCAAAGATGAATGAAACATATTTAACTAACAATATCCAAAATATCTGGAAGTAAAACTTTGTGAAGCGGTCCATCAGCTCTTTTTGCACTCTCCCAAACGCACACACACCAAGGTTACAATCATCCACCATATGATTAAGGCTTTAGCCACTTTCTTCCTGCCTGCCCCATTGCCTTTAGTACATTCTGTTCCTTCCATGAAAAAGATGTGAAAAAAAATATCCCGTCTCTGCTGCACTTGACATTAAGTTGGAACCTATGGGTCAGAAGCTCTTCTGCCTCATAAACAGTATTTAATAAAAGGCCCCAGTCCAATCAAAATGCTTCGACCACATCTTCATAGAGGGGGGATACTGCGAGTTTGGATAAGTGTGACAAATCCTGTGTACTTGTGCACATGCATGTATGTGTGTGTCACAGGACAACTGCAGTGGATGGATGCTGGCGCAGCCGTGGAAGCCACAAGATGGTGGAGACCTGATGCTTGGCCTGCATTTTTCCATTTTTCCAAGAAAGAGAAAACCGGCATCCCATAATGGCTGGTTTGCCATTTCCTGTGCTGTCATGTTGCTTTCTTACTCAGTTGCTTTCACTCTCAGTTTTGTAGTGTTCCTGGAAAAATGGTAAAATGAAAGGCAGTGTTGCATTTCAGAAAAAGAAAAAAAAAACAGGATACTAAGGTCATGGAGCTTATTCGGTGGAGAGAGCTGGACTGGACATGAATACCTTATTTATTCGGATTTTTTCCTTAAGATCCTGAATGACATGGACACTTACAGGAAAAAATACTTTATTGTGGGGAAAATAGAGGGTTAACAAATATGTTTTCTCCAGCAGAGAAAGAGATTTTTTTATAGGACAAGACATGAAAGTTGCCCACATGACCACCATAACAAAAAAACAAGATACTGTATCCTTGTCACTCACTCAGTGTGGACACTTGATTTGGGATTTTCAGTCATTTGTAAACTTTCTACACTCGCTTTTTGAACATTACACGCTCAATGTCACTCACCAGGAAATGCAACACCAAAGAGAAAGATCACCAGAAGGAAAATAACCCGGTCCAAAACCAGATGCACATTTATTTACATCTCCTGCACAGAAGGTGGACAATGTGGTTAAATAGTGTCACGTAAAAGCAAACCTTAACACTATTTTAGCCCCAAGGCAGTGAAAGGTTATGCTTAGAAAGATGACACATATTTACATGAATATTACAGTCAGATTTATTTGGCCATCTGTGCTCATAGATGTGACCCTCTTTCCGTTCTTAGCCCAGTAACCCACAGCCTTTTCTTGGTCTCTACTCTCCTTCATTGCCCTCCCCTGGCCGTCTGCATCGAGTCCTGTTGCTGGGGCTTAATACTAGCACTCTGCTTCTGTGTTTGGCCACGATTAGAACATGAGAGAATAAAAAAAAAAAGAGGGAATGAGGATGAGAAATGCCAGAGAAAGGCCTATGAGAGGGTAAAACAGAAGCGGCAGGGTGAGAGAATGAAAGAAGTGTCAGTTTGTGTGAGCTGTCAGCTTTCCTGGAAGACTTTGCCTTTTATGACCTGACTGAAGATGTGACTTTGAAGAGATTCAGTAAAACTCAAAGCCCCAAAATCTTTTTGGCTTAGTTTCTAATCTTAGAGGCTGCACAGTAAATTAAAGCCCACTCATTCACCAGAAATCTGCACTGCAAGCAGGATTACATCTACAAGTCACTGTTGCTGCTATAAAGACACAGAGCAAAGGAAGTACATCAGATGATCTTTTTTAAAAAAAACAACAGCTACCAAAAGTACCAAGAAAACCTGGAGCAACAAAATTCCTATAGATGCAGGCAGAGAATGTTTAAGATAAGACTCAATAAGAGTGAAATCACCAAATATCAAACTACAAAAAGGTCTGTTTCCTCACTATAAATATATGTAACTGCTGTTTTCCAAAGTGGGATGCAACAGATCTAATGTAGTTGAGCCAAATTTACTCTGGTCATGTATTTTATCGAGGCATCTGATAAGCATACAAGAGTGAAATATCAGCCAGCGTCGATTGGTAACAGATATAATGCGTTATAGCCACCGGCAGTATGGCAGTCAGAATATGAAAATGCAGTCTAAGAAAGTCTGGCAGAGAATTGCAACACAATGCCATTCCCCTTACACTTAAGTGCATAAAGCATCTGCAAATATCCTGTTTGTGATCCAGTAATTGTTACTAAACCAGCTTAAAAAGCATCGGGTCAAACTAAACGGATGGACACGGTGACTGCAATCCACAAAGTTGTTTTCATTAAAACCTTTTTTCAAAAAATTATTCATAAATATAAATGCATGTGCGGTCGAAGATATTAGTAATAAGCACTTGCACATGTACTTTCCATAAAGACGTCTGCAATAACACTTGTGTTTTTTAAAACACTCAAATCTAAACTCCATGCATCTCGCCATCAGTTTCCCATGAAATACACCCCCTTCTAATCCAGCATGTCCTCCACCTGCAGTCTTCTGTGCAATGAGTCAGAGGTCACTGACACTGTAAACATGTAAAAAATCTCAACTAGAGAAACTGGGACAAGCAGGAGGGAGGGGATGATTAGGGGAACAGACTGTGCCATTTCCTAAGTGGTTGAGGCAAAACAAATTGAGATAAACTGGCTGGAATGGGGGAGATAATAGTTTTCTGTTGGTAAATAGTTTGTCTGTTGTTCTCAACATACTGAAGATTTACTTCAAATACTAGAGAGATAATAAAAAGTGTGATAAACTATTGACTTATTGATTGCAGGACTGATTATGATATGACAAGAACATAAACTAAAGTACAGCTGATGATCAAAATGATAAATTTGAAGCTCAAGAGTTCAAACAGGAGTTTACCACCCAGTGGGTTCATTCAGCACAACCATCACATTTCTGTCAGCACAACCTGTCTTCAGTGGATTTTATTGATTTTTATGTTTTTTATTTTCTGCACGCATTAACTTGGACATAAATAAGAAGTGATTTGATCTTGTCAACCAATTTGTTTTTACTGCAAATTATAAATTTAGAATCATGACAACACATTTCACATTTCACACATATCTCTAATTGCTTAAAATGAGGATGTGATGAAATCTTTATCCAAAAGGTCAAGTCTGAGCCATTTTACAGGCTGGCAGCAGCATTCAAGCTGAGTACTTTTATACTTTAAAAAGAAAAAAAAATCCCCCAAAATACCAGTTATTTGGTGGAGTAAGAAGGCCCTGACAAGAAGGTGGTTAAAGGTCACAGGTTTAATCTCCACAGCAGCCAGCGTGTTCAGAAAGTCTTGTGAATTTGATTTAATCATAAGCCGAAACCTCTTTCAACTTGCAACAGTGTCAGAATAACAACGAGGTACAAAATGAGATGCCAGGGAGAATCTGAGACAGGAGAAAAAGAAAACACAAAACTTAAGCCTCAATCTGACTTGATCCATTTGAAGAAAGACTCTTTCACCTCCCATTAATAGAGCCAACAGGACCTACCCCGTCCACTTTACCTATTTAAAACTCTCTGGAGCAGCTGTTCAAACAATCTAAAGCAGATGTCAGCAAAAATCCTTACATGACCCAATGAACACTCACAGATATGTGACGTTGTGTCTTACGAGGAGCTTCATGAGAAGGAATGTGTGAGTGTCACTGGTTCACGCTGATAAGAGAACATGAAAATATGACAACATGATGACACTTGTTAACTCTGGGGAACTATCAGTCTCTCTGTGTGTGTGTCTGTGTGAATAATAGTGAGTCAGGCTGGGAAAGAATGAGGGAGGCAGATGGGCAAATGTTAAGCAAGAGCTGGAGTAATCACAAGGAGAGTCACAGCGGAGTGTTTTTGTCTTTTACTTCTTACTTCTAGTAGATCTGGTGTGGAGAAATACATCTTTGACACATTTTCACATTTACTTAATTACATAAAAGGCAAGAACGCTTTAAGGCCTCATGTGATAACAACATTTGGCACATAAGTCAGCATTTTTAACACTTTATCATCACCAATGTCACAATAGTCCCCTGCAATAAGAAAAAATAAAAAAAAATATTCATTATAGTTAACATATAAAAGTCTTAATTGCTAATACTATTATAATGACTGTTACATATTTGTCAGTAAAAATAAAAATAAATAAGACAAAAGGCTTCCTAAAGTGGTTACTACATTTATCAAGTTGCTACAGGTCAGCAACAGGTGATCCTGAAGGTTGAAGCGCCCTGCTGGGTGTTTAAAAGACTACATGATAAATACTTCCACTTTTTGTTGAGCTAAAAGAAGTCTGAATTGATCTATAACCAAGTCTAGTCTTGCAAACATTCTTTAGAAAGTAAATAAAATGGATTAAACCTCATGATATCATCCACTGGTCCACTTGTTGCTATTTTAAAAAACACTGGGTTCAGTGTTTGGCCTTTGCCGGAACAGAAGTGGGCATGTACTGGAGAAAGCATTGGGTCTGAAAATTGGTACAGAAAGAAAAATGTTTATCTTAAGGGAAGAATATATCTAATGATTTTTTTTCACATCCACCAGTACATCATTAGAGGAAGTGAAACTAGCCACACCATAATGACTCAGAATAATTTTGACCTATTTCATAAAAGAAGGTGACATTTAACTCCCATTCCAAACAGTGTATGACTGCATCATTTATCATCAGTCTATTCCTGCAAACAATATGCGACAGTATGTTACCACACCTTCACCTGTCACTCATTAGTGAATAATTCTCTCAAAGAGATTAGTCTTAATTGCAAAAAACATTACAACTAAAAGCAACATGTAGCAAGACGAGCTACTGAAATCAGCCTGAAACTGGCCAACGTTTTTACAACTTTCCAACAGAAAAGGTCAAATACAGCAGCTTCTTCAACTATTCATCCATTTCTTTCATCACCTTCTCTTTTTCTCTTTTACCAACAGCCTCATCTCATGTCATGTGACCTCTAAATGTCACCCCAGCCCCCTCTTCTTCTGCTGCATTCCACCAGTTTCCTTCCCCTGACCTTCATCCCTTTCTCCCTGCTGGATTTGAAAGTCCCTTCCCTTGTACCTAAGAGAAAAAGAGATGACTGCCGATCACCAAACTCTCCAGCAGCAACTGGGAAAACACGCAAGCCGAGTTAGTTCCTGCAGACCCATCAGTAGCTCTAAGCATACAGCCCTTCCACCCTCTGCCTGACTGCTTGATATCCTGCTCATTCACTGCATTTCCCATCCGAACACAGGACGCGCAGACGCACGGAGCCGGCTTGGCAGAGTTTGGCTTTGCTTCATCAGCCTGAGTCTTGGCAGAAGCCGTGTGCTGCAGCTGAATAGAGAGCTCAGTGGCTCCCCAATGAACAAGAAAGACAGCGAGAGTGCGCAGTGGCACCAGAATAGGCTTACACACAGCAAATGTGACGCCCAGAAGGTGTAATAATGCAAGTTAAGCAGTGAAAGATGGGGGGGGTGTTCCTCAGAATGCAGAGCAGGTAGCTGCCTTAGTGGATTTCTGCAGCAAGAATGCAGCACAGGCAGCAGGAAGGGGGGGAAACTAGGAGAAGACAGAGACAGCAGGAGATACAGTCAGAGGTAAAATGATAGAGGTGTGCTAATAACTAATGCCACACTGCTTATTTCAACCGGGAAGTACATTTTGCTGTGAGAGATACGAATGGAAAGCTTCTTTTTTTCTGTTCCACTGTTAGTTTTTTTGTCAGTTCCGGACTCTTTAGGATGAATCCAACTCAATCAGGATGTGAACTGGCATCCGGAATAATAACCACATATAAAAACAGGTCAGCAAAGACACACAGGTCACACCTTGGCCACATATTGACCTTAAACAGATGTGGGAGCAGACAGCTGTGGGAGACAGAGATGCATACAGTCTGTGGCTGTCCTGGCTTGATATAACTCACACACTCAAAACACACACACTAGCAGTTACTGTCGGACATGTTCATGTACCCAGCCATATGCTGCACTACACAACGCGCAGTATCCGTAGGTGTGTCAGTTCTGTGTGACTTCAGGCTTCAGGGAAGGAAATGCGGCGCCGGCATTTGTGCCCAAAAGGAAACAGACTCAATAAGAGCGGAGGAGGGGCGGAAGAGGCAAGGAGGTTGCGAGGAAGGCAGGAAAGAGTGGGCAAAGACAGAGGATGGGAAAAATGCAAAAAGATGGAGAGTGAAATTCTCAATATCATTTATGCTTTTCACCAAATCATGTAATTCTGTAACGTAAGAAAATAAAGAGAAACAACTAAACTGCGAACATCATTTTTTGTGGATAATGTGCAGAATTGCAATATCTTGCAGAAAAATTGCAGACCGCAAACTTCTGAGTGATCTTTGACTCAATTCTATTTCAGGCATAAACCCACACTACAGTGAAGCTGTAACACGTCATATACTAGGGATAGGCGTATCATGCCCATCCGTATCATATACCCTGTTATATTTCTACCAACAGAGCGCCCTAACTTTTACCAGCTGGAACTTTAGTCTCAAGTTCATTCTCTCTGAAACCAGATGTTGGCAGATGTTAATAATTCAACAAAAACACAAATACAAATGTAGGTGCAAATTTTTCACGTGAAAAAAAAAGAAACAGAAAAATTACATTACAATGTTACTTACTTTATTTCCAATGTTTCTTTTTGTCTCAAGCACGTAAAGCTCTCCTCCGCACACTCTCCATCCTGTGGGTTAAACAAACAGGGACCGGGGTTATTCAAAGGGAGGCACTGGTCATCATGATATCCCCGCGCTCGCTCATGCCATCTTTCCCCGTTGTCATTTCAGGCAGTTGGCGAGGTTCAGAGGCTGCGGCCGGGCTGACAATGCAGTCACTGTTGGGGAGATTGTTCAAGCTAACAGGCTAAAGAATGAGCTAACTGCTCAGATATGGGACACATTCATAGGCTCTGCAATAGACTCATGCATGAGCAGACAAGCAATGTTTGGCCATGACAACAGAAGGCCCCATTCAGTTCTCTGGGGATGTGCTGGCATCCACACACACACACACACACAAACACACACACACACACACACACACAATTATCATGATCATCATCATCCTAGAAGCTCTCATCTGCTTCAAAACATGTGCAAACATATGCATGTGCGCACACACACGTGCGCGCGCAGAAAAAAACAACCCGCACTTGAAGCATTCCACTACAGTAGCATTCCATATGTTTGGTTAAGCATAGAGAATCCAGATTTAAGACTGGAGTCTGGACTGAATTTAAAAGGATGAGAGGAGGAGGCGGCGAAGTGGGGAAGAGGAGGGGGAGCTGTAAGAGACTGGAACATTTCTGTAAACTGTACACTCAGGTATATATGACTGTGCAGGGGGAGGGATGTTTGATTACATCTGCTGATGAACAGAGGTCTCATTAAACATTTTTTACATCAAGAAAGTAACTAAGAAAAGTAAATTAACTCGACTGCTATTTTTTTAATGCAAGCAAGGAACTAAAGCAAAAACACAGAAGACTAAAAGAGTTTCCTGTTTGCTGAAGTGTGTTTGCTCAGGCTGAAGTGAGGAAGGAGGCAGTGACAAGTGATTTACTCAGAGACATGATCATGGAACGACTGATGGACACAGAGCATCAGCCTTTCAGTTGCTTCTGCCAATCTAAGATCCTTCTGTAACATCCTGTTTGTTCCTACACATCTCGTGTTCAGAGGAAGGACACGGCCCTTCTGCTTCTCATGTTAGACCCTAAATAATCACACAAGTTTTGCTGAATCATCTGACGTTCTCACGCTAAAAAGCAGTCCTTCCATGCTGCGCTTAACCAAGCTTATGATTCTGCTGAGTAAAGAAAAAAAGAAGAAAAAAAAAAGCCACACAACCACTTATGTAGTGTTTGATTAATAAAAACAGTGAATACATGCGTCTCTACTAATATGATTTGACACATTCTTTATCATGCAGACAATGCAGAAATTCCCAAGTGACCAGAGACCATGTCTGTCTGTGTTGTGTGTCAATGTGAAGGGAGGGGGCTGAGCTTTTCATTCAGGCAGTTAGCCAGCCCATAACCAAACAAAACTGACAACAGCTGTCTTTTTCTCATCCCACACACACACACACA
>JAVQJG010103418.1:0-15238 GCA_036024015.1 Craterocephalus amniculus | reverse complement strand
TTACTCATGATTAAATACAGAAATCATATTAACTGGACGTAAAAAGCAATCAGAATAGTGAAGAAGCAACATTCTTGAAAAACCGTTCCCAATCATCTCGTCGTCTGCACTTTGCAATCTATCAGTTTAAACACTAATGTTTAACAAAACACAGGCTTTTTTATGCCAGCTAGGCTATTAAGTCACGTGAAATTGTGAGTTATGATGGGTTGATGCCGAATCGAACAGCTGCAGTCTGGCGACACGGAGAGCGACACGGCATTTAGAGTCTGTGCGCGCTCCCGCGACTCTTGATCAGTTTCTGGCAGTCGATCACTTTATGGCACAACAGCTCCTTGTCTCCTCTCTTTTTTAACTCTGCCCTCCCTCTCAGACTGCCTCTCATCCAAAGCCGAGGACCGGCTATTCAGGAAGCTGTTTCGACGCTACAACCAGTTCATCAGACCAGTGGAGAATGTTTCTGACCCCGTCACCGTGGAGTTTGAGGTCTCCATCTCACAGCTGGTCAAAGTTGTAAGCGTTGCACACACCTACACACAAACACACACTCACCTTCCTAGCATTTGCTACATACAGTTGTGCTTCATGTTTCAAACAGCTCCACTTACAGACATGAACAGTGAGTTGTCTTCCCACAAACATATTCATGTTTCCTCCTCTTTGAGACAGAAAAAGCTGAAGATAAGCCGTACAACGGGAGAAGTGAAAGCGGAAAGTGAATCCAGTCTTTATTTAGTCTGTTCAATTTCACGGATTCTGAAAACGTCACAGTGTTGTTACAGAACGCTGTTTTGCTTTGGCAATGTTAAGTTTAATGCTTGCGGTGGGGGGTGGGGTAGCTCGGGTGTGGGTGCTGCAAATTCCCCTGTGAAAAGAGGGTTTTCAGCTCAGAATGAAAATCCTCAGATTAAGAGAAAATTGCCTGCAGGAGCCTTTTTCAGACTGGACTGAGATGTAGCTATATCTGTTTGCTTGGGAAGGAGAGATTAATCTCAAGGTGAATGTGTTGTGTGAACTATTTCCTATTTGAGGTGATGCCCTTCTTTAGAGGGATTTTTATTTATTGTAGAATTATGAGGATCAAGTGGCTGCAAATAAAAACCTGATGAAGCTCACTGTTGACCTTTTCAGCCCCATTTTCAGTCCGAGCTCTGAGTGAGATGAGGAAAATTTAGTTGTTATTTATGCCTAGAGGTATTAACTATTGAGCATTTTGGGTGCTTCACATGCAAAGGAAATTGCTGAAACTCTCTGATTACACAAGCTAACATACTCCGTTCTTTTCTTTTTCTCTGAAGGATGAGGTGAACCAAATCATGGAAACAAATTTATGGCTCAGGCATGTGAGTATGCAAGCACACAAATGAACTCTTCAACCACATCAGGTTTCCTTTGACTTTAAGTTCAAGTGAGTCAAGTTACTGACATCAGTAAAAATAGAGCAAGTTGTGAATGGATGCTGGGCTAAAAAATCTTCCAGACATGAGCATGTTTTCATCTCTGAGTGGATGCAGTGGCCTCAGGTGCAAGGATGAGCTCACAGGCACAGGGAACTACTTTATGTGGCCTGGGGAGCATGGGACACTTAAAACCTGATTTACCCCTCAAGTGCCCCCCCTCCAAAAAAAGATCAAATTCTAACAATACTCTGTGTAAATTGACTATTAAACCTAAGATATCAAGTGCAAGTGCAAAAGTCATTGGCCCTGACTTTGTTCCACACTTCACCTTGGATCTGACAGAGTTGAGAGTAAATGACACAAACTCACATCTATGCTTTCTAAACAGCACATGTGATGCTGTTTATCTCTGTGTTTGTCATTGACCATGTTCACATGAAAATAAAAGAGAAGGAAGAGATCAATAGAACAAAAATATACCAGTTTGACAATTAGATGAAAGCAGCTGGTAATCAGCCATGTTCCAGGCTCCCGACCTCACACAGCCAGGTTTTCTCCCGTAATAAATCTGCTACATGCCTTTTGTAAATCAGAACTGGTTGCTTGTCATATCTGTGATTTGTAGATAAGATGATACTTTGATCTCTGAGCTCTTCACAGAAAATTCATTTAAAGTCCCGTATAAGCTGATTTAATCTGTTGTTTGTATTGGCTGAGCTGTTTAGATGCAAAAAGGGCATCTCTAACAGGAAGCTGCATCGTTGGTGAGAAAGACTGGATTCCAGCCAATGCCTCATGTTTACAGTAGAAGCTACCGGTGGTGGAGGCCCTCATGCAACAGCAGGGGATATTTTACACAACAGTCATGATATGCGGTGTCCTCTGTTTAATCTAGATCAAATAACCACTTTGTCTAAGTTTTGGGGAAATTTAAAAAATCGTTGCATACTGTGCATTTACAAAAAGCCCTTTTAGGCTGAGGTGTGCTCACAGCACTGCATAAGCACAGTTTAACAATGATTTCTTAAACTATGAATTTTGTATAATATTTTACCTTGTTTGATTGTTGCTTTATAGCTCCTATTTTCATATTTCAGTTAAACTTTCCTGTTAAAAAAGTGTGTGAAAGTCATAGATATGCAGTGGGAGACTGAACCTCATGATAAAAAAAACCCATCTAATTAAAAATGTTTGACCTTATAGATGCTATAACATAAACTGGTGAGTAATAACCACTAAAGATGCATTTTTATACACGTTTAAACTACTATAAGTAAATAATGTAACTCTTTTAGAGGCTGTGGTGACATAATGATATTTTTAACTAGGTTAAACTAAGTTGATGCAGTTTTTACTCATAAAATAACTTTCAAATGCTCCTAATATTCTGCAACTGCAACTTTCTGCATTATATTTTCAATACTTTATGTTCAAAAATGAAAAAAAAAGGAAAATATATTGTAATAAAACACTTTGGTAAACACAATCCCATCATTCATTAATTCATTAATGTGTTGTAATTTGTGGTCAATTTAAGTTGAGAAATGAGACCATGATTAAAGCTGGGTCACGATAGTTTCATGTAGATATTCATGCATAAAATTACACTGAAACATTCCCACAGCAGACATCGACACAGACACTGGAAGATGACTGAGCGGAAAAAATAACAGCTGGTTTCAAAGGGGATGTGTAAAAAGATAAAGTGAGAAATAGAGAGGCCTGCCAGCCAAAAGCCTGGCCAGTACACATGTAAAGAGGAATTTCTGTTTTGGATTTGCAGAGACGGCTGTGCTTTCACTGACTCCGTTTCCATCTGTGTCATGCTCTCCAGCTAAGTGTGTTTTTATCTGTTATCGCGGTGCTCACAGACCAGATCCTGGCACACAGCGGGTGGTCTGTTTTCTTAGATCTTTTGGTGAAGTATCTGATGTGCAGAGCATTTAGCTGCTTCTTGTTCTTTTGAATCTGGATTCTTAAGCCACTATCAAAGTCATCACGGCTTATTCTGGTGTTTAATGTGAGATTGAACCATTTTTTACTGGGCCCGTCCTGGTTGATCTCTGCTGCGAGGATAAGAGACAAGTGGGAGAGAGGCAGAAAGCAGACTAATAGGCTTAAAATTATGCCTTGAGATGGGCGGGGACTGTTTGACCATCTTACATCAGGACCATGTGCTTAGTGTGAACACAGATAAAAAAAGATTTTTAATATTTTTTTCATTTTATATGACATATTATCCTTTGAAACTATTTTAACAACATAAGCATAAATATGTATTGGCTTGACATTTTTCTTCCCTGAAAAAGTCTCTTTTTGTTCAAAATAGATCCAATGTATCAGTCAATTGTGAAAGATTGATAAAAAATGACGGCTGCTCTGCAGAGATTCAGTCAAATCCAGTTAGACAATATACAAGAGTGGGTGCAGATCTTTCTACTTGTACGACTTTGTGATGATGTAAATGTAAAAAAAGAAGTAGTTTCTGATTCAACAGTTTCTGTTTCTGATTCTGAGACAACAATTTCCTTTGTGAAATAATGATACTTTGTTTTTATTTTACTGCCATGATGTCTACTAAAATATGATATCTCTACAGTACTTAACCTAAACTGCTTCTTATTTTTATACATACATGTTTCTACCTCATTGCTGGAATTACATGACAACAATAATCTACATACCTGGACAACTGGGAATTAGCCAGCCAATCATGATGTATACTCCCTGGATAGATAAATGGAAAACCCAGTGTAGCATGAAGTGGTTAATTAAAAATCTTCCAGGTCATAACTGGGTATTAATCTGCTTTGCTAATGGATGAATTAATCTTGAATGGCATGCAAATAGCCAAGACTAATGGATGCACAGCTCATATAATGTTACCTGCAGGTGTGTTTACAGAATAGCAAGTGAATGCAGGGGGCTTTTTTCTAATATGCTCTTCCCTCTTTTTAAAAGATGTTATTATTGTAGATGCCTTAAAATGGATTGGTTAAGCATACTCTCTGTGAGCAAACAAAGGAGGAACTCTATCATTTTTATCTGCAGGCCAATGATAAACTTTCTGATACTCAATGCATTTTTCTGTCAATGTGACTTTTTTGCTGTAAAAATCTGTAAAAAAAAAAAAAGAAAAAAAAAATCAAAATAAGTTCTGCCCACAGGAAAGATATGTTTTTTATTCCCATGAAGGGGAATGTCTGTAGTGATTAATACTATCTGCAAATCATAAAGCAAGCCTGAATGCTCATTTTGTTTTTCTTCTACAGATCTGGAATGACTACAAGCTACGATGGATGCCGGCGGAGTTTGACGGGATTGAGTTTATCCGAGTTCCATCCAATAAGATCTGGAGACCTGACATTGTGCTGTACAACAAGTGAGACTTCAGCATCCTTAGTTATAATCTATTAGTTGGTGCATCCATTGTTTCAAATAATATTTAACAGTGTAAGGACAGCTTGTAAAAATAATGACAATAGAATGATCCTGGTCACGAGAAAGCTAGAATATACTGTAATTATGATGCCATGTTTCGTCAAAGTTCTCTAAGAAACAGAACAGATCAGTGTAGGCAAACCAACAAATGGATAAAATATGTGACAATAACTTATTTTAGTGGACACTAACATCTTTTTTGTGCTATTTAAAGTCTTTCAGCTGTTACTTAAGCCCTTAAAAGTAATCTCCGCTCATCAAGATGACATATTTAGAACTTTTTCCTTCCCTTTAAGGAATAATCTCTTTGTGCCTTTAAATTGCTGAGATGTAACTGAGATACACCTTTGCCTCACACTTAGAATGCAGGAATCTATCAAAATGCAAATTTACACCACCTCACCCTTCCACTGCTTTCCTGCAGCTTGCTCCATCATGTCTCTGTGTATTTGTGAACACACCCATGGCATTTATTTGTTCTTCTCCTGTGAGGATGGGAGAACTGCCCCAATCCGGTCTCAAAGTTTAGGCTTTGTCAGAATTAAATGATTTGGATGGTCAAGAAAGAGAAAAGAAAGATAAAAAATCTGCAATCGTAGGTTTTTTTTAAAAAAATTGTTTTTTTGTCTTTTTTAAAAGTGCACTATTTGTTGTCTTACCTGCAGTTGTCATCAGTTGCTGTAGAGACAAAACTTTTCTAATGTGGCACTTTTGTATCAAGTAAAAATAAGAAAAAGAAGAAGGAAGATAAAGACTTTCTTTAATAGAGTTTCACAAAACCAGGCATGTTTTTTGTTTTTTACCACTGCTGCAGGATCATATATGTGTCTCAGTGTAAGCTGTGGGCAGCGACAGGTTATGTTGGTGCTCTTTTAGGTGCTTTAGTTTACTGTAGAAAACAGAGCTCTGCTTTGTGTTGGAGTGAAAGGATACGTTAAATAATGAATACTTGTTAGTACAGCCTCCTTCTGTTTTTATCATTTTTGGTGTATTTCCTATTTATTACAAAATTAATTAATCAATTACCCCTCACTGAAAATGTGACATATATTTAAACCCCATCAGTTAAATCTCTTACAATTGCATGCTCCCATATAAATAACTTTTTAAAAAGAAAAACAAATAAACCTCACATATCATTTTAATTAATTTGTCCTAAATGTTGGTACACTAATTTAAATTGAATATATGTGGATATGATTATCACATAGTATCAGTTTGTCTTCACACCATTTAAGATCATCTCAGCGTGGGGAAGTTTGTCCATTTTATAAGCAGATACTGATCAAAGCATTTTATAATTGCCAAGTATTGAAATGAGTTGAATTGTGCCTTTTAACCCTGAACCTCATCTTTTATCATCTTCCTTTTTTTGGCCTCTTTTTTAATCTCTCCTCACCTCTCATTCTCTGACATCTCTGCTTTCTCTGCATCTTTTATTGTATTCTAAACACACATGCACTTTACATACACACACCTTATATGCAGTGCTGTAGGTGACTTCCTGGTGGAGGATAAAACCAAAGCCTTGCTGAAGTTTGATGGTACGATCACCTGGGTTCCTCCTGCCATTTTTAAATCCTCATGCCCAATGGATATCACCTACTTCCCTTTTGACTATCAGAATTGCTCTATGAAGTTTGGTTCCTGGACTTATGACAAAGCCAAGATTGACCTGGTACTCATTGGATCCAAGGTCGGTGGTTTTTCCCTATAAATTAATTTTTCATTTCACATTTTTATCTCCCTAAAATGATTACAATGCATTGGTTTCAAGCAAATGTTGACAGAAAGATACCTGTTTTCCTTTTCTCTTTTGACGTTATTCTATAGGCTACATAAAGCAGCTCACATTTCAACCTTTATTTGCTTTGTTTTTTAAATGCATGACCTCTATTGGTCATATGAAAAAGTCTACATCAATCAGGAAATATGTCACCATTACAACTAAGACAATGCTTATTTTATCATGTAACATTGTGAGAAAGTGCATTTCACCTCAAAGCTTGATCTTTTTTCAAAACCTAAACAAGCTTTTGTAGTGCTAGTGCACATAGACGTTTCTCTCTTTAAAGAACGAGAAATACATATTATTTCAGGCTGTATCTGTCAGCACAGATCTCTGCTGTCATGTAGACTGGAGGAAATATTCCATGGTTTGACATTTTCATGTCATATCCAAACTACTGCGTTAGAAATTGATATAGAGGCACAAGAGCTCTGAGTTTGAGTGAAGATTTACATGGAAACAGAATTTATTTTAATAGAAATGTAGAGCTCAGTAACTCTAAGTCTTTTACTATCTTATTATCAAACTACCAATGGATTTAAAGTTCAACAGGTGAGAAGGTTGTCAGAATGACATTGAAATGGATCAGAAAACTTTTTGTTTTTATTTATTTTCAGAAAAATGATCACAGATTTTCAGTTTCTTACAACATACTTTATTTAATATTTTTAAACTTTTATGCAGAATAATTAGGAACATTGAATTTTGAATAAATGGCAAAAAATGCTTTTTCTGTCAGTGGGAATTTTGTACAATAAAACACAGATTATTATATCACCAAATATCATTTTTGACAATTAGAAATTAATAATCACTGTTATGCACCTTTGTTATTTTGGGGGATTACCAAAAAATGCGTTTGCTGAATAATTTGGCACACAGTGTAATATCTTTTCTTACATCTTAGGTGAACCTAAAAGACTTCTGGGAAAGCGGCGAATGGGAAATCATTGACGCTCCAGGCTACAAGCACGACATAAAGTACAACTGCTGTGAGGAGATCTACCCAGACATCACCTACTCCTTCTACATCAGGCGCCTGCCACTCTTCTACACCATCAACCTCATCATCCCCTGCCTCCTCATCTCTTTCCTCACAGTGCTGGTTTTCTATCTCCCATCCGACTGCGGAGAGAAGGTCACGCTCTGTATCTCTGTCCTGCTCTCCCTCACTGTGTTCCTGCTCGTCATCACGGAGACCATCCCCTCCACATCGTTGGTTATCCCACTCATTGGAGAGTACCTGCTCTTCACAATGATCTTCGTCACACTCAGCATCGTCATCACAGTGTTTGTGCTGAACGTCCATTACCGCACGCCGATGACACACACGATGCCGTGCTGGGTGCGCTCGGTGTTTCTCAAAGTGCTGCCGAGGATTATGTTGATGCGGAGGCCGATTGATGAGGATAACAAGGCCGGGCTGTTGGACGGCAGTGGGGAAGCAGGAGGAGCTGGAGGGGGAGGAGGAGGCGGAGGAGGGAAAGGAGGGAAGAAGCAAAAGAATAGCCTGATGCAGGTGAGGGATTTCTTTCATCATCAGAAATGGTGTGTGGTTTACAGTAGACCTTTCATAATTATAACTTCAAAAATTACTTTGGTCACAATAATTTTTACATACAGATTCAGTATCTGCAAACATGAATATCAAAATGTATCCAAATGCCTGATTTCGGTATCAGATACAGACCCCAAAAAAGTGGAGTCCTACTTTTTACCATGGATACTATGGGTCATATCAAGAAAATCTTTTATCTCCTTAAACTTTAACATGTAACAACAAACATGATCATATTTATGGTGCTTTAAATTAAGAGCGAAACCTAATATTAGAATAAAACATGTTGCACTTTGTAGGGCTGCCAAATAAAATTCACATCTCTTTAGTATAAAACAGTTTTGCTCCCATCCATCCGTCCGTCCATCCATCCATCCATCCATCCATGATGTTCACCAACCTCATACTGTAATTTTTATCAATAAAGACGCTTTAAAAGCAAATTGTTTTCTACTTCTTAGCATCAGCAGTAAGAAAAATACAGTTTACACTTAGCTAACAAACAAAATTTAGCAATAACATAAGTGATATAAGCCAGAAAGGTATCACCCCTTGAAGATGGTAGTTCCCAAAAAACTGAGCTGAAAACAAATTCATAGACTGAAATTCACCAGATGACCAAAAATACACCTTGAAATGATTGTAAAACTGCTCCCTACGATAAAAACTCCACAAACTGAATTTAACATCGGGATTGTTGTCCCCTGCAGGTTGGAGGAGGGTCCCTCAACTGTTTGGAGTTTGGGGACAGTAAGCTTTCGTCTGTGGAGGGCTGTACTGGAACGAAATGCCCTTGCCCCTGCCAGCATGGGAGGGAGACCCCAGACATGGCGACCTCTGGAAAGATGACTCGCCAGCTGAGTCCCCAGAGCATTAACACGGTTGTGGCTTTTTCTGTGGTGTCTCCGGAGGTCAAACAGGCCATTGAAAGTGTCAAGTACATTGCTGAGAACATGAGGAGCCAGAACAAGGCCAAAGAGGTGGGTTGGGTGTATTTTGGAAGATTTTTTAACAGCAGTGGGTACAGATGTATACCCATCATGACAAACTTCGAGTTATGATAAAATGCCACCCTGCCAGATTGTTTTTTCTAAGTAGGGGTCAATTTGATTGGGTAGTTTATTTCAACATAGAGGCAAAACATCAGGAAATAAAACCAAAAGGTACCAATATTACAAAAATGTCTTTGCTCTACAGGAGTGGGAAGGAGCTCCCAGTTGAATGCTTATTAAATCCCTTGCCTTTTCTATGCCCCAATGAATATAGCAAATATTATTATTATCAATTCTTAAGAGTATAATTGCCTTTATCTTGCTCAACCATTTTTTAGTGACTATAATGAATGTTATTTAACATTTGTAGAAATAAACCTGCTGAGCCATCCCTAAAAAAAAAACAAAAAAAAAAACATTCTGAATATTGTTCCAAGGAAAATGACAAAAGACAAAAATATAAAAAGATTAAACCCAGTTTGGCATGAACCTATATAATCCCATATGCATTCAGCTGGACTCAAACTGGATGAGGAGCACTGAACATGTTCCAGTGCCCAACCCAGACTTTAACCAGGAAGTAAAAAAGAAGGAAGCATCAAAGAATAATCAATGAGGGACAGTGTAAATGTTTCGATAGATAGATAGATAGATAGATAGATAGATAGATAGATAGATAGATAGATAGATAGATAGATAAGTAATTTGAACAGACCTCTGATATTTTCCAATTCACCACTTTTCATGGTTCCAACATATCCTGAGTAAGGATGATAACATTTTCCTTGACTCATGGCTAATCCCTCTACAACGTTCCATACACGCAGATTTCTGGAAGCAAATTGTAAATGGGCTGCATTTGTAGCACCTCTCCAGTCTTGTTGAGCACTCAAAACACTTTCACACTGCAAACCTCATTCAATTTCTTTTCCTCATACACACACACAGACAGGCAGTTATACTGCATTTCTATACATTCTGACAGGCTACATAGAACCTTTTCCATATCTCTCACACACCGATTAGTTTATTCCAGAGGTATGGATGTTCGCAGAATGCGGTAGTTTGGAGTTTTCAGATTATTTACAGACATGCTGTGTGGAAGACAAGCAGTTGATGATGTATCGTAGCCTATCCTTCATGAAAGAACCAGAAATGGCACGGCCCCACGATTCCTTGTAGCTATAACTTAAAAGTGACACCCTATCATTTTAATACCACCATTTGCACTGAGATTCAGAGGGAGGAAACAGGGTTTTGAGCCTGTGATAACATATTTCATGTACATTTCCATATTCTTTTTTTCTAAATGACCAATCTTTTAAATAAGACTATATTTATGTCAATTTATATGTCTTTTGACATTAACATAAAAGTATATGAGAAGAAGATGTTGATGAACAGATGTTTCACCACATCACAGCTGAGTGTTAGTGTAATCAGACTCTGCAGTGTGGTTGTCTTTTATTCCCCCACCGCCTTTTTTTAACCTGATGGTATGTCTCATCAAGGTCAAAGAAACATGTTACACACATTTGTAATTGTGGAGTCAGTTAAATAAAGTTTGATTTAGCTTTTTTCCAAGATTCTGAAAATTGTTTATAGACTTCTTGTAGGATGTTCACAAAGTTCTCCACTCTATTCCTTTACTAGAAATCTATCTCGGCCAGTTTTGTCCAAATACTCAAAGTAATGAATATACTTCTAGGATTTTGAAACTCAAAAGAAGCCAAATAGAACAATGCCTGATTTTTTGTGATTAATTTTTTTTTCTTTTTACCAAAAAGCACTTCCAGTTCTACAGCTATTCTATAAATAATGGGTTTAATTAAACCTTGGTTTTTGAAGTGTTTTAGAAGTTTTTGAATAACATGCACACAGTGCAGCCTTTGTTACTTTCAATGAAGTCTGACTTTGGTGTTTAGAAAGAAAGCAAAAATACTTTGGAGTTTTGTTACAAAGGAAACAGAATACAAGTCTTTTGATGGAGTTCATAGAAAGTAAACACACAGCAGGCATTCTTCTGCATAATGTATTTATGCAAAACCAGTCCAAACAAACAACAGTACTGGCCTGAGCCGCAGAGTGTGGCTGTATTGTTTCAGGCTCTTTAACTCACTCCATCAGCGAACATTTGTCTACATGTTGTGTAAATAGTGTCACAACTCTTGTCAGTCACATTTATTTCTTCTTTTACTTTGAGGGTAAGACGGCTGCTGTGCCTCCTCTTTCTGGCAGTTATAAATGAAGTGGGTGAAATCTCTCAAAAGGGAGGAGTCTTTGATATGCAAAATTTGTGGGTCTATCAGCTTTCCCAAAATATCTGTCACTTCTTTTGACACCAGAGTTTGAATGGGATTATCATAGTAATTTTTTCCTGCGTTAATTATGTATTGATTTTCTAATAACTTTCAAGAAATGTTCAACTTTTTTCCCCCTTTTTTATCCTTGACATGAACTCTGCATCTCCCCCCGCTGACCCAACAACCTCAGACAGTTCTGGATCATCTGTTTCTACTGAGAGCAGTCACTTTTTATCTTTCATTGATAACCAACAACCCTGTCCTCTGACTTGTCTTGTCCCTCCCTCACAGGTGGAAGATGACTGGAAGTACGTTGCCATGGTGATTGATAGAATCTTCCTTTGGGTGTTTGTGACTGTATGCGTCCTGGGGACCATGGGACTCTTCTTCCAGCCTCTTTTTGGCTTCGTCTCATAACTGCAACCAGTCAGGGTTCTCTTACCCTGTGCAAACCAATGACTAATGAACTGTACGTTTTCAGTTAATCAATCAGAAGATGAAGTTTTGAGTGCTAATGCACTACTCGCTGTGCTGGTTTTACCTCTTCCATATGGATGACTAATCTATTATCATCAACAAAGCTGTAATGAAGCTGAGAAAAAAATATTTGGGGCTTGCTGGTAAAATACGTCAGTGTTAAAAGGGTTGTAATCATGTTGGAGGTTTAAATCTTTAAAGGCTGCTTGCTTTACTCGTGTATCCCCCCATAACACTTATGAAATGAGAGGGCTGCACTCCTCCTTAGGCTAAGAATATACCTGATTTTAATTACACATGATGACGTTTATTATCACTGCCTTGTGTGTGTTGTGCTTGTTTGAAGCATTGTTTGAGCACATCTTCAGAAATTAATGCTGCAAGCTGGTGAGTAACGAGTTGTGAGAGTTGATGTAAGGGGCTACGGCGTTAATATGACAGTAAGTTTCGACGACATGCTTGTTGACCAAATCTGAAATCACCCGGATCTTTACAATGCATCACTGCAGCTGGACAAAGAGACAAATGGACTTATCACAATGGCGGGCAAGAGATCAGTACTTTATAAGCTGACATATACACAAGTTAGCGAAAACAATTTCAGACAAATACATCCGTGCATGGATGAACATGATAGAAAAACAGTGGGGACGGTGTCAATGGGGTGGAACAGGGGCCCAGCATCTGCAAGAAGGGGGTCCTCAAGGAAAATAGGTTAGCAACCATTGTTCCAGTGGGATCCTCTGGTAACAAGCATCGTACACAAGCAAGAAAGTGAACAAAATTGTTCACAATGCAGATGGTTTGTTATGTGAGGTTAAAAAACAAGTTTATTCTCAGCTTAAGGAAAATCTTAGCAGTACAGACCTCTTCATACTCGGCGAGAAGCGAGAACTTTGTTCTTGCTCCCGAGGGTCTGAGAACAAAATTACATCATTTTGTTCTCGCACGGGCTCCGAGAAGTGTTGCGTGATTGGTCGGACATGTGAGTTGGGCGTAGATAAGGCGTGAAAGCATGAAGGGGGACATAGTGACTTCTGCATTTCTAATGTCAGGAGGATGAATGAACAGCTTAAACTAACAGCTGATCGAGGTGGAGAGAAAGTACAGAAACGTTTCCAACACACGGTAAATAAAGACACGGATGCTTCCGCGTGCATAGACCTGCACTGTCACAGACCAATTTTCATCTAAAATAAAAAATAAGCGGGTCAACCGGCTCATTGCACATAGAGACACAGACGAGCCGCACGCAGTAATCCCTGCCTCGAGTATGAGATGCCCTGCAGAAAAATAACTTTTTTCTCAATCTTGCAGCTTCGAGAACAAGAACAAATTTCCTGCTTCTCGCGGAGTATGTAGAGGCCTAAAGAAATGGATGGTGATTACTACCACTCAAATAAAAAAGTGGCTTCATCCGGTGTGTTGTCGAGTTTAGTTGTGTCCAAACTGTGCAGTAACTGTTAACACAAAAAAGTCAGTGTTTACTGAGGTTCCCCTTCCAAAAAATGACTCCAAAGGGTTCTTGCTCATGCTGGAATTATGTTTTTCATAATATGCTATCCCTGGTGGTCATGAAAAGAATTGCATGTGGCAAAAGATGTTCACTGAGGAGACGTGGCCTGGTGACTGTATGTTCTTTATACCAGTACTCTTATTTGTTCCAACCAGAGGTAAATTCCATCCAACAATTTTCTTAATGCGGTATGTTTCGAAGCAATGCCTCGATTATGTTTTTGCAGTTGTACAAATTTTGATTTGTTCAATAATTTATACAGTTGGGTAAGTATGAGTAGCTTGAGACAACTAAATGATTAACTTTTGTGCCTTTTTCTTTTCTTTCATAATTAAAAATGATGATGATGAAGGTGTATTTTATATTATATATTAGCATTCTAACATAATAAATGGTTTCTATATGTAACATTGTGATATGATTGCAGTAAAGGTATATTTGTAGGATATTAATCTATATCTTTTAGTTTTAGTGCAGTAGACTTTGTTGCAGCTTAGTGGATGTGTAGTTGAATTTTCAGTGCAATTTTCAGTGTTTTCTCCTTTCCTTAACTCTATAACACTTTCCAAGAAGGTCAAGGAAAAGAGCTTAAAAAAGACAATAGGAGGTTGTTCCTTTTTTTCCTTCTATTTTAGCACACCTGACGTCTCTATGGGTCAAATCGAAGTGTGTGATCAGACGGCCTGTAGGTTGTATGAATTGGAGGAATTGTTGAGATTGACTGTGGTGTATTTCAGCCTGGCTGAGGTCATAATTAGACACATTCAGCAGCTCTTTATTACTTGAACTTGTATCTTAGATGTCAGTGAACTGAGAACTTTTAAATCCTGGAGCTTGATATGACCCAACTTTCAGCAGTGTTGAGCTCAACTCTGCAGCAGCCCTCCACTGAGCTGATGACTCCTCCCCTGGTATGACTCACTAAATCTCTGCTGTCGTTGGTCACACTTGTTGCTTTTTTTGTGTAATTTCCTTTCAAATGTCAGACTTATTGTATACTTGGCAGGGCTTTTTACATATAAGGGCAGGCTGTTCTTCTCTTTGTAATTAGAAATCATAACATTTATAAATGTTTTCTCTGATTAACGTTCCACAAGGAAATTGCTTGGCCTGGTAAATACTGGATTAAATTGTTCTTGATTACTTGCTCTTGAAATAGAATTGCATTTATTAATTTATAATAGGACTCTATCATCCAATCCCATGCCTATTAATTTAATCATTTTTTTTCTTTTTGTCACATATGATTATGTCTATTAAAGGCAGAGCAGGGATGCAAGACACAAGGATGAAAGAAATTTTAAATTACTTTCTAGATCCGGATGATATTTCTTAATTAATCATGGCTGGTAAGAAAATGCTTTCTAAATTATGACCTGTTTTTGCTCACTTCATTTACCTAAATTGCATAAATACATAGATATTCACTGGTTCGGACTGACCTAAAAAGACTAAAAACTGTATAATGCAATACAGTAATACCTTGCTTTCTGGAAGCACTGTGTGGATTAAATCCTACTGGATAAATGAAAAGGAAAATAATGTCCTTTGGTTGTTTTTCCCCTTCACATCCACTGTACAGGTACTAATCTGAAAATTAAAATATGCTGGAAAAGTTTTTTTATACATATATATACATATACTGTTGGGTCTAAAAATTGACAGCAACGAACGACAAGACACAGTTGTAGAGATTTTGGATCGCTTTGCAAAGGGGAAATCAGGTCTTGAGCCACAGCAGCGCTCTGAGCCTGACTTCCAA
>JAVQJG010103417.1:0-16964 GCA_036024015.1 Craterocephalus amniculus | reverse complement strand
ATATATATATATATATATAATGGCCAAAAAGAGCTCAACATTTGAAAAAAAAAAAGAAATAATCAGAAACCACAAAGTTCACTCATATGTTTCAGAAAAAATTATGAACCAAAACTTGTCGTCATACTTTCTAAAACTTTCTTTTTATTTTCTTACTGTTGAGTTTTAGCTATTGTTGTCTAAAAGGTTGTGTTTTATTTGTATGTGTGTGTGGGCTGTTTCCTTGTAGGTGCAGTCCTATGTGGAAAGTTTGCAAACACAAAGTATTATGAGCATGCAAACATTGTTTATAGTGACAAATGAAAGAAAGCCATGTAAATGGTGTTTCGTTTATTTTTTGTTTTCCATTCTTATATAATGCATGATCTTAGTCTGATGTTGAGTATTTCTTTGTTTAAATGGCCAATGGACAAAGTATTTCATTAAGATACATTGAGTCATGATAAAATGGTAAAGTCTACACTTTTTTTAGGATTTTGAGAACTTTGTGCAGCTGATGCAACCATTTATTATTCACTGGCCATTTCTTACATGCTCCACAGGTTGAAAGATTTCCACCTTTAAGTCATGCTTAATTAGTGTACACAGTACTCAGATGAATGCTAAGCTAGCGTTTGCTCGTGTAATACATTTTTTATATGCAGGCTACAATCATTGGAAAGAATATATGTGAAAATGGCAGATTTAAGAAATCAAGACAATACTATTGAAATGCACTTATTATTTGTATTTGTTTATATTGCTGTTGCATATCAAAGCATCCACTAATAGCAAACCTTCTTCACATTTGTTAATTTGATCTATTGCTGCAAAGAAATATCAGAGAAAATGACCAAAAAAGAGGCTTTTCTATAGTTTTCAGTCTTATAGCTTTTTTCTTTTTTGAAGAATATTCCACCATTTCAGATTTGTCCTAATACCCCCCCCCCACGGCTAGGCTTTAGATGTATGTCTGCTCACTCTCACCTGACTCAAATTATTGTGTGTTTAACAAGCTTATGGAGAACCTGAGGACAAGCTGTTGAAGAGATCATTTTAATGTGAATCAGGTGTTCAAGAGTAGCAAAACATCTCAGACCTGCAAGGCCATAGGCTCTAAGGAGCACATTTGGACAACCCTAAACTATTTTTAGAGTGAAAACCACATCAGTATTATAGGAAAATGTAATCCAGTCTTTCAATAAACTACTCTGTAAACAAATTAATGTCTTTTATTATTCAATGTCTCAATTCACATAAAAGTTCCCAGATAACTGTGGTGAGGACCACTGATTTAGACCATATTAACTGTGTTATGGTCATGTATATCATTGTGTCAAAGGAACAATTTAGTGAGAGTTCGGGAGCATCATCTGTTGAAAAAATATATTAAGAAAAACACAAACAGATTAAGTAAGAAGCTAGAAAAAACACATGAGAACTCACAGAAGTGATAATCAGGGTCAAAAGAAACAAAAATTGCTTTCTGGAAGTTTTTTTTTACAGTACTTAACATGCAGCACGTCACAGGAATCCTTACCAACAGGTTAAAGAGAACAAAAGTGACTCAAAATAATCATTAAACAAAACAAAACCTTTGCTGAGGGAGCAGCCTTTTGTTGTACAACAAATCTGCTTCACTCAAAGTAAAGTTGATAGAAATATTTTAGTCCAAGTTTTTATAAATGCCATTTACTTAAACTTACTGACTGAATTATTATAAACAGTAAAGTTTGTTTGTTTTTTTAATTTAAGAATAAATCATTCACTTTAGGTGAGCCACTAAAATCATAAGTTCACATTCATCAGGATTTGTATGAATTCAATTTCAGTGAGTGCAGCGTTTTCTGTCACAGCTCCTAATTATTCTACTTGCTTCACTTACTGATATTTTCCAATGTGCACCACCATGAGGTCAACTTTCTCAGTAAAATGCTTTCACATAAAGAACTAAAGTCAGTGATTATAAACACTTGCACCACAATCTATTGTGATGAGGGACATGAGAACTGGAGAGATGGACACAGAAAAAAGTCCAATTCCAAGGCAGGGAAATCCAGAGACTATAAAAAGAGACAGACTCCAAAGCCACATGGACGACAGATGAAGCTTATCTGGATCAACACTGTGTAAATATTGAAATAGTCTCTTTATTTTTTCCAGCTATCCAGGTTCAGAAGTGTGTGCACAATGCAAACTGTTGCTCCGCCTGACCCGAGTCTCTGAATAAAGCTTTTCTCGTGTGATGAGTGAAGTTCTCTGGATGGTTTCCTTCCACAGCCAGCACACCAAGTCTCAGTCTAGTAATAACAGCCGAATCTCTCATTTTACCAGTAAGCAGACACTTTTCAGTGAATTCGTCCCTTTCTATTATTTTCCCCATTAACTAGTGTAATGTTCACTATGAACAAGACATTGAATGATTCATTTGATGTATTGTTCATAATTTCCATGTTATCTATAGAAAAATCCTGTTTTGTCTTCTGAACCCACAAGAATCCCAGCTCAAAAAGTACCTCATATCCAAGTTACAGAGCACTGACTCAGAGCTGGATGACTCAGCTGGAAAGCTAGCAAAGCAGCGGATGTAGCATGACAATGTGGAGAAATATATCCTGCGACCCCTTATTTTGTGTAAGATATAAAACTAAAGTTGAAAAGAGACGGGTGACTTTTTTGTAAAGAAGAACGACACAGTTCAGGATGTTCAAACGTCATCCTCGGTGTCCCAACATGCAAGTCACTGTGGTCAGACACATGCATCCAGTCTACCAGTGCCACCACCAGACTGTAAGCCAGAACTGCTGGGGGGAGAAGCCCCACTAAACCCACTAAGAGCCCCAAAATATGCAAATATTTCCACTTGGTTGACCCATTTTATAAATATATAGACGTTTTATTTCATGTTTCTCTAATGTGACCCTGTTAACACAGCCGTCTCAAAACATGATTCCCTTTTTTATGCCCCCCCAAAAAGTTTTGCCCATCCTCCGGCTACCTCATATAGCCTACAAAAGTAATATAATAAAACTATAAAACTATTTTAAATGACAACCAGGTGGGGCAACTAATCAACAACATAGACACAGGTGTACCAGAAGGGCAGGACACAAACAGGATGCAGATGTCATACATGTCAAGCTGTGACATGAAAATCAATTTATCATAAATCAGCATCAGTCCTGACAGTTTACCTGTTTACTTCATCACTCACCACTTTCTGCTTCTTCACTCTAGCCAGTCACTCTCTGAACAGACCACCATGACTCACACAAACATTACAGATTTGACTACAAAGCTTTGCACTGCTAACGCTTTGGCCTGTGTATTTGTTGCCCATAGAATGACAGAAACACCCAGTTCTGACACAGTTACATGGCGTATGTTTATTTGGCTAAAAGGAAGGGTTGTACTTTCTGGCAGAAGGTCACGGCTACTAATAGTTTCCTAACTGGCAAGAGAGAAGTTGGTGTATCTGAATCACGGCTCCGTCATGACCGGCTGTGTTTAGTTTATGTATAAAAGTAGTCAGATGACAAGGTGTGAATGATGTAGTTAAAACTATCCAGAATGTCTTTTTGTTACCCCAGAGGAATGCACAAAGGGGGAAGGAACAAGGATGGGATTTTTTTGGGTGATAAATGCTAAAATCCAGGTTTGATCAAATAATCCCTGTGATTTAAAAACTTAAAGTCTCCATAAAATCTATTTCCATATCTCTTCGCATGTGATCTAATTGTGAAAAATATATATGATATATATATCAGATAAATTTGGGATTTTTATCATAGCTGTCAAAATTTATCCATCAATGAAAAGATAAATCAAAATTTAGTTTTTTAACACATTAATGCATAAATCCACATTGATCTTTGTTGATTATGAAGTCTTATATTTCGAGGATTCAGGTAGGCCTCATCAAGACTGATTCAGGTAGGATTCAGTTTCTGCAAGAATGAGTTCAACCTCATATCCCAGAAACCTTTGCTGCTGTTGTTGTTTACAGTAAAACGTCTTGTTGGGGGGACGGACAGCCTTCCTACACTGCTTTAGGTACTAAATTAATTCATGACATTCCCACTCACAGAACAAAGACTGAGTCATCAACACAACAATAGCTTTATACAAGTCAAACAGGCCACAGAAAGACTTTTGTTGTGCGTTGCTCTGGTTTAGAGCAACAAACATCTGAATGAACACTTAACTGAGTAGTTGACTAATAAAGGTAGATGTGCAGAGTACAGGGACCCATCACTCCTCTAACGGTGAGTTTCATGTATCCATTTCTCCCAGGAGAAATATCTTTCAGCTTCCAATGAATTCCTCTTTTCTTCTGTTTCCAAACAGCTGTACAGACTGGGAGTGAGTCACACTAAAATTAGTTGTTGTGCAACTTGTTCCTTCGTTTCATCACACTTGTGGCCCTACATCGACCCTTAATTATGTTGCTCCCTGTTCGTTTTCAAAGAGGAATTAAATCAGTTCTTCTTAGATATTCAGTTTATTGTTCTGAGGGAGGATCTCTATATTCGATTATATGACAGATTATGTATCACACTTTCCTGTGTCTGCATTATAACTTAAGTTCAAATATAAAACCACACATGATGATGTGTAAAAACACATTTTGGTCTATTTATACAAGTAAGATGGTCTTTTGAGTTGGTAAAATACTGTTTTTGGCTTTGTGTCAAGCATTTTATCTATGTGGCAGAAATGACTCAATACATTTCTAAAAATACAAACATGTGGCTTTTCTCTTAATCCTCAGCTGAAACAACATTGAAAATTCTTCCCTGCAAAAGGTAAGTCTTATCTTCCAATGATTTAATCTCAGTCCAGTGCCTGTGGTCCCTCCAGGGCTCTAAAGGGATTTATTTGTGCTGCTCACAGCAGTCCAAAAATCTAAAATCCAAAATCCATGAGGAGGTGGGTTATTTTCTCACTTGTCAAGATTCTGCAGTTTTGGTTTGAAATAAAGATGTTTGAAAAGTTTCTATTAAAAAATGAAAAGTGAGGTTGAGGTTTTTTGTCAAGTATCTATTTGCTTAAAAGTCGTACATTTGAATAATTGATTGTTAAACTTTCGGAAATCAGTGGAAAATCAGTTTTTTGTATGTTCTTTAAAGCTCATGTTAACATTTTCTAATTTCTTATGTTGTCAAATGATCTTCTTTGAGTCCTTTAACTGATGAATTCAGTTCTGGTGAATTTTGGGGAGTCCGGAGAAACCATGGCTTTAAGTTTTTGAATATTCCAGCTGTGGTGTTTAGAAACAGACTGTAGCACTGTAACAATGCAGGAGACATCCATCAATCAATTTTATGTAGCGCTTAATCCAATTTAGGAGGAAGCCAGAGTACCCGGCAAGAACCCACGCATACACAGGGAGAACATGCAAACCGCTGCTGACCGTGTGGGCAAATTAATGGCAACCACAGTCGTATTTTCTGGTTTTGTATCAACCTTTCTGTGACAGTATATCAGATTTATAGAGTACACCTTGACTTACAAGATCTCCAGAAGTTTGTATTTAGGATTTACCCCATAGGGCTCATTAAGAAAGTGGACAGGTTCAAAATAATCACTTTTTCCATTAAGAAGTTGCATTCTGCTTCGCATTTGGTTTTACTGTTTCTTTTACATGTAAATCATTATACATTAAAAAAAAGGGTGGGTAAGATGGAGCAAAAGGTGCACAGATCAACTGAGATTGGTCATTAATAATGTGGCCATTGTACTGGTCTGTTATGAAAAGAAAAAATTAGATGACCTTCAGATAGAGGAAATGCTGTAGATTTCCTTTAGAGGGGGGTTGGGCTGCTCTTCTACATTCAGAAGAGGCAGAGATGACTCATTTGTTGCCCCGCTCTGAAAGGTTTTTGGGCACAACCGAATGGGAGGAGACTCTGAGGCAAACCCAGAGCTCGTTAAGGATGATATATTTTCTCCATCCTGACATTTGTGTCCCCCGGGAAGAGCTGGAGAGCGTCACTGGGGAGAGGGATGTCCCTGTTGCCTCCCTACCTTAGATAAGACCAGAAAAATGGTTGGATGAATGGATAACAGAGATATAAGGAACATAACACAACCCAGAGGTCAGTGGAGGAAAAAGCAGTGTGAAAGGGGTAAGTCCCCTCTAATGTTCTGGGGTCACTCTGAGCAAATTGTGAAAACAGATGCTCGTGAATTTTCCACCCAGCTGCAGAGTGCCGCACTTCTTTGGTCACTGCTAATTAGTGTCAGACAGAAATATCTCCAACCAATCAGCCGACAAAATCTGTGCAGATACCCACGAGGTTCCCACGGGATGAACAGGATTTTTAGTTTGTCATGCCCACTGGTCTCCAGTCTTTGGGTGGTCTTAACTGGTTGCACCTGTGATGGTACAGATGGAAACATGTGAGGTGAAGATTGCAGGTTGTTAACCTCTTTTTTTCTTCTGCTCTTTTTCTCAGCAGTATTTTCACCATGGAGATGGTGAGCATGCAAATAATCTCAGAAATTAATTTAGCTAATCTCAAATCCTGAACTGACCCAAACAAACACTTAACATTTGTGCCATTATTACCAGTGTTACAGCACCGGCAGACATTGATAAAGCTGCTTTGCACTGTACTTTAAAATTTAGCATTTATTTTCTACAACTCATTCCTTAGGTTTCTAAAATTAGGTCATCTCGCCGTTTTTCCAGCACCTGTGACGGGCTTTAAACGTGACGATTACTCTGTTATCGCCTCAGCTTTAGGCCATCTCAGATAGACTTTTCCATTAAAGCAACTGTTGTGTGAACTGTGTGTCTGAGGTTATATCTCCCCCTGGTGACACTTCGGGTGATTTCACATAACATGCTGAAAAAAAAGAGAAACAAGCATTTCTAGATTAACAACAACTAAAGGTTAAACCTTGAGAGAGGATTTAATGATTCAATCTAGTATAAAATAAGCATTTAAAGCACAACTGTTCTGCCTAAAATGGAAACAGATGTGCAGCCAGCGGCTTGAGTCAGGTCAGGCTGACATCGCTTGTCTGAACACACTACACAAATAAAGCATTTACAAGTTTAAATTAGTCAGGCGTTCTTAAAAGTTGGGGAAAAAAACACTTCAAGAGTTTTTAAATTGCACAATAAATTGTTTGCCATTGTTTGTAAAAGGAAATAGATACTTTTCTGGTGTATAGACATTGCTGATTTCCATGTCTTTTGTATTTCTGCCTCTTTGTCTTTCATCTTATCCTGCCCATTTCCTGCATATTATTGCCATTATATCATGGATATATCACACACTGACCTTCAGATCTCTTCATCTATGTAAACGTGTCACTAGAGAAATAGAAATGTTGCAACTGCAACCTGTTTCAGGTTTTAACAGCCACCTGAGCATTTTGTTGAAACAAAAAAGAAGCTGAAGAGTTGCAGGGGATGCTTTAAAGACCAGGAGCTTTCCATTCTGTTATTTTTGGCTTCCTTTTTCCATGTGCAACTACCTTTCCTGAGCTGCATCCAGATGGAAAAACAAGAGCCAAGGCTGGGAAAGTCAGTGTCAGTTGGGAGTTATGACTTCAGCGGAGCAACGGTAAATAAGCAAATCATCAAAAAAGCTTAAAGATCTGGTTTTCCTTACCATGATTTTTGTCTCCAGCTCCCACTGTGCTCATGTATGGCTCCGCTGAACCATTTAAGTCTGTGAAACTGTGAAGAAACTGGATTCTGCTGCTTCAGCTTCTTTTTTTGTAAGGCGGGTACATTTCACTGCCTTGAGTTAAAAACGTCATTTTGTGGAACAAGTAAAAGCATCTCTGATTCAGGTCTCTTTTCACAAAGGCAACTTTGCTTTGCTTAGAGATTATCTAAAACACAATTACTGTAACAAACACTTCGAACACTTTTAACACTTAAAACCTGTTCGGTTCAGACTTCAGAGTGGTCACACCGCAAAACTATCGCCTCTATCTACACCAGCCAACAAGTAGAGTTGAAAAACTATTTTGTAGGTGAATTTGTCAACTTAATGATCAAATTCCTTCTTAACAGCTACTTCAGGTAATTTTACCCGATGAAAAGCTATTTCTCTTGGCTATTATGTATAAATCTAACAGAAAAACTCAAAAGTAATTGGCGCCATTTGGCAACACAGGATATGAAATCGTGTAGCTATTACTCAGAAAGTTTCCATCGTGTGCTGTGAAAGTGCAAAAGAAAGACCTTTTGTTTGAACGCAGGCAGTTTGTGTGGATAGTTATTAGGTATCATAGGAAATATGGTTAATAACTCTTTAGGAGCTTTTTTATTTGCCATCAGCTTCTCCACTTTGGAATAAAAAAAGATAAAAGACATAAAGACGCACCAAACCCAAGCGGTTTCTTGTATAATTTATATTGAAGACATGTTAAAAACATTAGTTTCCCTTTATAAAACAGTTACCTGTGGTCAAAATCATAACATTGTCCTGGCTGCCAGAGGCCAGAGTCCCCATCAACATCACACATCCTGCTGCAGTGGATCTTAAAAACCAAGTGCATAAGGAGATAAAAAAAGATGGTGGGGTCACGAGCTGGTCAGTTTGGCTGGTTGTTCATGTGCGAGCCTGACTGGTATGACTGGATGTCCTCCCCGATGAACTCAGACACTGTGGAGAGGACAAAAGAAAACATAAATCAGCTTGGAACTCGCTGCATATCTCTGAGCGTCTGCCCACACGGTAAACCGGCAGTCCGTTCGGCTAAACCAGCGCTGGGATGAAAGATGTTAAACCCATATTTAAAATATTAAAACACATTTACTGAAGCTCAGCAGAAAATAAGGAAAACTGGAGGAAAGATTTTATTTTACTTTGTCCTTTTAAACACATCTGTGGAAACACTTAAAGAAAGTCTAAAAATAAGTTAAAATGCCACGTTGTTTGCAGCCAACACTGTTATTACTTTATCACTGCATGTTTCTCATCTGATAAAGTATAAGAATTCACATTCTGACAGAAAAACGGGAAAATCCCATGGATCTCGTTGTGGGTTTGGTTTGAAGATTTGTGTCATTTCGGTTTACTTGTGTTCAGTTGTTCTTGTAAAGCTGCTGTTTTGAGTTTTGCATTTGTTTTAGCACAGTGTTTCCCTCGTGTCTGACGTGTGGCTGCCTCCTCATTTCCTTGCCCCATCCTCTGTGATTGTCTCTGTCTAAACTGTTGCCACCTGTTTCTCATCAGCCGCCGAGAGTCTGTATATAAAGCGCTGTCTCCCGCTCTTCCTTTGTCAGTCCATCTGTTCACCAAACTGGCCTCCTCGCTGAGATATTCATACTTGTGTTCCTCCTTTGGCCACTTCATTAGTAACCTTTTGGTATGTTTTTGCCTGCTTTCTTTAGCTGCACTTTTTTGGACTCTTATTTGTTGTAATTATAATATTCTTTGTTCCCAAACCTGTCTGCTTTCACTCACTGACTCTGCCTCATCACATATCTGTCATTCACATAAACAAAGGGAATCTCAGTAATCTTTATATATAGTATTGTATGATTATTACTCTGTAATTTGATGAAGTGCTGTGTAAGCAAGAGGATGAACATTTCTATATGAAATATTGTTGAAAATACTGGGTGTGTTAACCCCGAGATGGGCGGGGGGGACTCTGGGTTTTCCTTTCCGGAAAGCGATGCTAAGATATTTAGAAGCTGAATTAACACATTATTATTCATTTAAGGAGAGAACTTTTTACATATCAGACAGACGTAATATTATTCCCTGATCAATATTTACGTTTTTTTCAGTTCTACATAAGCAACGTGCGCATGTGATGAGTTGCATGATTTTATTAAATACATCTAAAATCATAATTCCTCTTTCACCGCACCATCCTCTTCCTCCTCATGTGAAGGAGATTAATCCTATAGTCCACAGCTATATCTTAAATAAAAAGTCTGGATATTGGCTGAGAGGACATGTACTGTATGGGTTAACAGCATCTGTTGGGGATTGAAACAGTAAACTGAATATTAATTCTGTATATCACCATCAGTTTGTATGAAACTAAAAGCTGCAGCCAAATATATTACACTCATATCATTTACATTATTTCCTGTTGCTTCCATATGTTTATCACCCAACTGAACCTAAGTAAAACTAAGATTGTTCAATCCACCAATATATAAGCCCACATCCTCCAGTTTTACTACAGTTAAATATGCATCAGTGACCAGTGGACTCAGGCAGCAGCGTCTCCATGCTGTGTCTCTCTCTTTAGCAGCGGCAGTGTTTCTTTTTAACAAAATACTTTTTTATATTGCTCAAAAGCTTCAACAAGAACCTCTGCTCCTATCAGGTTCAATAATTAGCTTTTTGTCAGCGATTGCCATCGGGGCTCCATTGATTATGGCTTTTTGTTGTGGTTCCAACTCTGGGTAACGATACTCAGAGTTGATTGATTTCACTCAAATCAAATCAGAGTTGCTCAGCTCAGTATAAGTTGACCCAGAGTTTATTTTTAAAGTCAGAGTTAGTTGAACCTTCTTTCTGGAATACGCCTCATTATTTTATACTTGCTTTATCCATCTTAGGATAACAAAGGCTCTAGAGCCCATTTCGACTGGTACACCTCAGAGCATGGTGGCTCTGTGATGGACTGGACAGGTCACCATGCCGGTAAAGGGTCCTCGTAGACACAAATGAAGCAACCATGCCCTCATTTTCTCTCCTAGGGCCAACTTAGTCACAAATAAACCTAAATTGCATGTTTTTGGGTGTTGAAAGAAAGCAGGAGAATCCTAGGAGAGCCTATCTATGCATGGGGAGGATCATACAGACAGAAAGCCCTCAGCTCATTCAGGAGTTGAACTATAGACTTTTACAATCACACTTTTATATCTTAAGTTTTATAAAAAGAATTGTAGCAGCTCAGTGATTATTTTCACAGAAATAATCTGACTTTCAGCCAGGATTCAGCTCTGCACTGTTTCTTTTAAGGTGGAATTTCTAAACTCGATCCTGTTTTAAACAATTCTTTCTTCTTCCTTTATCTCTTGTTTCAAATAACAAACTATGCTTCTGTGTGATGGTGTTTTAATACCTCCGTAAAGCATTTTTAATCACCCTGTCATTAAATTGAGCTATACAAATAAACTAGCCTTGCTTGAAACAGCACATCTAAAAGTTACCAGAGATTGCTCAGTGTCTGACAGTTTCTGTGGTAGTTCTGTTGGAAATCAGTGCATCTGATACTGATCAATCAGTTTTCTTAGTGCCCAGCTCCAGCAGCTATATTTAAAGGATCAAGCCAAAAAATCTCATTGTTTACTCTGAGCCATATCAAAGCATCAGCAAAAGCACATCTAGAATAAAGCACTGGATGCTTGGCATGATTTAGAAAAATCTTCTCATATATCTCATATATCAGTAGTCTTAACTATTGTTGGTTTTCTCTACAAATCAAACTGCAGGCAGTTTAACTGGTCACTAATTTCTGTTTACTGGGACTTTTTATTATCTCTATGTATCCAAAACATGGCTTTTATGTGGCCATTTAATTTTTTCAACACTTTGTTGCACAAATGTAGACCAATAAACTAATCTTACCTTCTTCAAAGGTAATGTGGTGCATAGAGGCAGAGCTGGTAAACTCCAGGGGGCACTCCTGGATCTTGGCGTCCATTTCTCCCCCATGTCCTGAGCCCAACACCCTTCCCTGGTGGTCCCAGCCCTCGTAGTGGGAGTAGGGTGCTGGGCAGATGTCCTGATAGGGGTTGGATGGGGGGGACGGACACACCTCCTGAGGATAAGAAGAGTACTGCGGGTAAGGCGAGGTGGGGATGGGAGGAAGGGGGGAGGTTGAGATCGGACTTCCTGTAGGGAAGGGGCTGAGGGAGGAAGAGTGGGAAGGAGAGGGTGAGGAGGATAGATAGGGAGAGTCCAGCCATGGGGAAGGAGACGGGGAAGGAGGCTGCGGGCCACGGGGGTACAGAGGGGGAAGGAGCTCGGTGAAGCCCAACTCCAGGTTCTCAAAGCCGGTGTGACTTTCGGTGGCCCTGGATCCGCCGGGCTCCTCCACGGCAGCGTCGGCTTTAGAGCAGTACTCCTCGTGGAAGGACATGGGCGGACAGGGGGGGGAGTAGGTCGAAGGGTAGGGGGGGAGGTGGAAGCCAATGCCTCGTTCGTCAGACATATGGAAGCCCCGGTCCATTTTGGGAGCCCCCCCTGGACACATCGTCCCCCCATCCAGAGGCGTGGCAGAGGGTCGGGAGAGCAGGGGATCCTCTTCTTTGAACATAACTTGGAGGATAAACAAAAATAAAGAACATGTAAATTATTATTATAATTTGTATTCTTATCAATTAAATTTGATTTTAAAATGTTTAACAACAACTACAGTTGGTCAAAGTGCTGGATAGAGATGAAAATAAGAATTAACACTTATAAATAATACATATTAGATCATTTCACAAGTGACACAACTCTTAAGAGTCAGAGGCTGATAGAACTAGTCCTTTGGTGGAGTTAATGACATCTATTCAGGGGTCGATTAATCAGCTAAAGGTCTCGTGACTCCATTGCGTTTTTCAGATTCACTCAAGCATGATATGAAATATCGTAAAGACCCACTATATAACTTTCAGACCTAAAAACTCAGCTTTCTGCACTTGTTTGATGACACAGTGACATCTATTGTGTGCATTTCTGGAGCCACCACGGACCAGTGACGCCCCGCGGCTGTGAAACCGCACTATATACTGCAACTTTGACATCCTTTAGTAAAAGCAAACATTTAGCAAAGAAACACTAGAAGAAATTATCGGAGGAGGAGAGGAAACTAAGGAGAGTCAAATAAGAGCGAGAGATGAGACGAGTTGAGAAGTTCACAGTACAGGAAGAATGCGAGGTAGATGCAGAAATAGTTACTTTGGATAGTTAAGAAAATAGTAAAAGTTGTATAGTGGGTCTTTAAAATAAATATTTAAAAACCATCTATATAAAGAATGTGTTTTTTAATTTTTTTAAATTATTAAAGATACATTAATCAATTTTTTTTAACAAAATAGCCAAATATTATATCTTTGATTTTTTATTGTGTTCTGATTCAAAACTGCAATACAATAAAAAAGAACATATGACTGTAGTTCCACTAATTAGTGGTGACTAATTAGTTAGTAATTTCACCTTTATCTTTTGATATTAATCAGTTAAACTACAAATAATCAATTATGTTTTTGTTTGTTTAGTTTTTTTTCATTTTTGACTTTTATGACTTTTATTTAGACAAAATAAAGCCCATAAATTCATCCATGAACTCATTTTTGGTACTGATAACCTTCATCATCATGCACGTGCAGATCATGTCCGGTGTTTGCCAAGAAAAGTCAGTCAATAAATGTTTCTTTTTCCATTGGTGATTCCTATTCCCAAGTATAGGGTCATAGTAAGTAAATAAAATAAAATAAAATTTAATTAAAAAATTGAATAAATAAATAAATAAAAGAAAATGGATATTTGTGAGTACAGCTGCAAGACAAAACTTAATGCGAGAGAGACTCATTTAAAAAAACTTGTAAACACACAAGCTGAATGAAAGCGGGACACAGGTCAGCGTGCTGTGACTGTGTACTCACCAGGCAGATACTTGAAGCAGTGACTGCTGCTTCGTTTTCTCTTCCCATTAGAGACGTACAGACTGACGGACACAGGCAGACTGACGGAGAGGTCGCTGTAGGCTGGAACCCTTACGCATAATAGACACTAGAGGAACAACAACAAGCAGTAGAGAGGAAATGATGGAGCAGAGCATCAACAAATAAAATGCATCTTCCAAATGTGGGGCTTAAAAATGTCAAAATTACCTCATTGCTGTTGTCACGGTCAATGTGAGCCTCCTCCTCCCACTGTAATTTACCATCTGAAATGTGAAAGCATGAGGCAGAAATAAAGAGTCAAACAACACAAACATAATAATGAAGACAATTTTCTTACACAGGTGATGACTTAAGGAATCACTATCAGATCTGCTGTGAGAAGTTTTACTCTCAGTGAGTATATAAGCAAGGCAATAAATAAAAAAGCAGCAAAAAAACGCAACAGACCTAAACTTCCGTTTTTCAAACCTAAAGTTGGTGCAATGACTTTTTTATCACAGAAGAACACATCCAGAGTATTGTAAATGTTAAATGAGGTCGCAATGTCATACATGTTAGCGATAAATAAGTGAAAATCCCTTCCAAAGGTATTTTCACAAGGCCTGAATTACATACAAAAACATGTTGTATTTGTTATTTTCATCAGAATTTCATAAGAATTAAACATACAGTGCAAGTTAAAAGTTTCTGACGCCACTAATCTGATAATTTCGGAGTGACTTAGGGAACAGTAAATTCATGCTGCGGTATTCTTAACAGGACGTGATCATAGTTACCTGACCCTCTCTCCATGAAAAGAACCCTGGAGATTTGTAGGAAGTTGTTACCGCTCAGCAGCAGCTCCTCCCCGCCTTCCACAGAGCAGGAGGTGAGACTGACAGACTCGATGACGGGCAGCTCCTGGGCTGAACGCTGGGCTGGGAGAGAGAAGAAATAAAAAAAAAAAAATTAAATTAAATTAAATTAAATTAAATTAAATTAAATTAAATTAAATTAAATTAAATTAAATTAAATTAAATTAAATTAAATTAAATAACATAAAATATCTAAAGTGCAGAGAGCTTAACATTAGATCATGTGATGGGATGATGTCTTCCAAAATAAGTTAAAATACTCCCAAAAATTCCCAAAGAAGGTAATTTCTTCGAAAGTGCTTTCTTCATTTTCAATATTTCTTCTCCTTGAGGTTTGTTTTCAGTGTAGACTACTTCTTCTTTTACTGAATTAAAACCATTAAGAAGTTTGTTAACACCTTACAATTCAATAAGAAGCATGTCTGATTCACTTTTGGAATTTTCAGACTTTTCAGAAAGAGAAGACAAATGCACAATAACCCCCAGGACTATCCCAGCAACACAGGCAGAAATTCAACACAGCATGTGTGAAATTTTAAAAATCTCTCACAGCATTCGATGGGCAAAGAGGCGACCTGCAGGGCCAGGACCCGTCCAGGAGCGGCTGCAGGGGGAGCCAGGGGAAGGTGGGTACGAAACACCAAACGGACACGCGTGTTTTTCCTTCCAACGTCCGTTTCTCCTTTCCGCAGCTCGATGTCTGAGTTTCTCAGTTTCAGAATCCCAGCGCAGTCAATGCTGCGAAGCATAAAATGTGTTGCTCAGCATGTTTCTGCAGCAAAACGTGTAACTAATCTGGTTAGGAGTTAGGTCACTATTTACAGGCACTTATTATTGTTGTCTGCTTTCATTCAGTTGTATTCTACATGCAAGGAATCTGTTGAACTGCTAACCTAAAATTGATGGAGCAACTATTTAAAACAGGGATCTGCAACCTTTACAATCCAAAGAGCCACTTTTGTCCTCAGCCATGCCAAAAAAAACTCTGTTAGAGCCGCAAATGTTGCAGGAATGTTGTCTTTATGCAAAAAGACAACTTATTATTTTTAATAAAAAGCTTTGACTGGTAACTATTTCATTTTTCTATTTTCATTTTATTTGGATGTGTGTTTTTTATTTTTATGTACTGAAATAAAGAAAAACAAAACCTTGCAAAAAGAAGATTTTTGTTTTGGGATGTATTTATTTATTCATTAATTTATTAAGTTATTTATAAAGTCCATGATCAAAAGAAAAATATAAGGGGTTATAAAAATAAAAATATATATATTAAATGTATATTTATGTTACTATAGTGTCATCATGTTGTAAATCCAGCCCCATTATTTCCTGAAAAGAAACTGCTAAACCTGTATTTTTCACAGTATCTCTATTTAATAACATTAGTTGGTTCTTTATCATGTTTAGCCTGCTATTAAGAGCTATTGTGGAAGGTGGAAAGAGTCGCTTGTGGCTCCGCAGTCACAGGTTGTAGACCCTGATTTAAAACCTTTGTAATTAAGGCAAAACATTTATGCATACAACACCACTTTTTAATTCAGTTACCTCAGACCTAATTTCTTACTTATCTTAGTAAAAGTACAGAAAATTTTCCAAAGCAATTTGTACTTACTGCAGATGTACTCACTAATGCAGATGTTGCTAAAATTTTTAGCTTCAAACGAAAATATTTATACAAATACCTGCACCAAAAATGAGCTGCTTAACTCAAATACTCCTATAAATCACAAGCACACAGTGAGTCAAATACCTCTGACTACCATAGATTTATATGTAGAGCACAGTGAAGTTCATGATAAAGATCTTGGCTCTTCATACCTGCAGAGCGAATATCTCCTTGTTTCTTTGCAACTTACAGTGCAGTCATGTTGTTCTCCGGACTGAGGGGGATGTCCAGCAGTTTGGTCCCTGCCTGGACGCTCTCATGACTGGCAGTGCCAACCATCTTCCCCGTCACCCTGCAGGAGGAGAAACATCTGCAGTTAACAACAAACAAACAAATAACAACCAAATAAGATTCAAGTGTGTTAAAATCAGCTGAATGTGATCTCTGTCTGATTTCACAAGAACTGTGTGACTCAAGTTAATGAAAATGGGAAACAGAAATAGATACAGCATTTCTCTGTTGTAAGTATTTTTTGTCTTTGTGCCAACAATGACATATAGACTCAGATGTCAGTAATCAAATTTTATTATCAATTATGACCCACTAGAAATGTGCTGTGGTGCATTTCTCTGCAAAGAAACCCTGGTTTGTTGATAATATCTTGTGTTCTGATTTACTGCTTTGTGTTCAGGCTGCCTGCAGAATGGACCAAACTTGAATGCATGCGTTTGGAAACAGTAACAGCCTAATCTGCTTGTAAAAAATGTGTTAGCCTGCTCCGCGAAAAGTTTCTTTTTTTAGCTCATATTTTTTCTGTTTATTTTATTCTGCTTTAATCATGGTTCAGTTTAATGGCTGCATATATGTATTGAATGCATGAGCGACCACATCTTGGAGCAAAGCAACTTAATTT